>JAUOBX010000019.1:108243-122289 GCA_032360705.1 Eupentacta quinquesemita
CAAAAACAATAGGGACCATGTACTCCATATGGCCATCCCACATACCAAGTATGAAGTCTCTGCACTGTTTCGTTCACCAGTTATCGTGTTTACAAGGGGCGCCACACACATACACACACGCCCGCGCCATAGCATAGATTCCTTTTGCTGTCGCAAGGAATCAAAAATCATTGCATCGAACATGCTAACCGTACTAAGATAACAGCAATGATGCATCCAACTTCTTGATAGTGCCGATTCGTGTTTTTGAGTAGCTTAGGCCATGAAGGACCACACACACATGTCAGCAAAACCTAAGTGTACATTTTGGCTGTAATGCCGAGTTCGTTCAGGGACTCGACTCCAAGGACTCGACTCCGAGCTGAGAACTCGGATTGGAGCAACTCAACTCCATCACCGTCTAACTGTGACCTTTGACTTCAAAACCAGCAGCAGGATTGAATAACTCGTGCCAAATATCATATTTTTTCACAAGGTAACCTGACACCAGAAACAATAGGGTTCCTGCTCCCATCGAATTCGATCAGGCCAAGTATACTGGACTTGTCTTGCTGACAACAATAACAGACTTATACCATCAGTGAACTCGCAAAACGATACGGTTTATGTATGGATCATGGGGAACACACATACAAAGTATGAGCTTGGTACATGATCCAGGTCGGTCTAGTTATCACGTTTACAAGCCAGGGGACACAACTACATAGATGACTTCTTCAAGGATACGGAAGGACAACTACATTTTGATTCGACCAGGCATCACTATTCGAAAGAGCTCTCCTTCACTGGGAAGTGCGACACACACAGGACAGTGATCCATTTGTTTCCTCCTGAGCTCCACAGGAGACGAAAAAGTGATGGCAATGTGGATAATATAAAAGCCAGGAACAAGATTATCCTTAGTAGTAAGTCTCTATAACCATAACCAATCCCAGCATCTCTCCAGATGTGGCTGTACATGATGTTGTGGCTCAGTATAAGAGGATTACCAGATGTAATAAGCCCAGACGATTGCAGGTGTAATGAGCAGTGACTCGGACTACCACCATCATCTTCTCTGGACGATTCCCATGAACTACCAATAACACTGCAGTAGCCAGAAAATGACGGGAATTGTATGACGGGGGCCAGGGGTATATTCAATGGAATATACATATGATAGGTCCAACATTCACCAACTCTGAATGAGTTACACCATAAGAACTTTATACTCTGAATAAAAGACAATACCAAAGGGTTTATTTTGTGTTCTGTTTATAACTGGCTACAAAACTATTTGCAAGTAACAAAGTTGCAAAACAGAATTATTAACCTGACAGTAGTAAGGTGACTTGATAACAAATTAAGCCTTATCCTACAGAATAATGGGATACTTTCATCAGTATTCCACCACCATGGCCCCATGGTCACAATTACAGATGTAATACAATCATCACTTTCAGGTTACATTATGAACAATACAAACTGAATGTTACTGTCCAGGCAGTATGTTACTTCACATATTGACATGAGCAGTGGGAATGTGACACATGTATGCAAAATTGATCCAAGTAACAATTTGCATCTGGGAAACAAAATTTACAAAGTACTATTACAGGAAACCTACATTCTCCACAAAATTGCAGGTGCAGTGGAAATCGCAGGAGGAATGCAAAGTTGCAAACCAAGTATGAGACACTCCACATGATACTGAAAATGTTATGTTCCAGACCGAATGCTTTTAGTTTTGGTGCTAAGAGGAGCAAGCGGGATCTAACTGTTCAAATGCAAAATCCCCCACCCCCAAAAAACAACTCGGAGGGACAATCTCTACCAAACATTTTGGATCCTGGGGTTGTTCATTGTTACAGTATTCACACAATAAATCACAGAAAGGGAATTCTCTCACGCAGATCAACTATATTGAATATGGGGGGAGCTATGATAGTTGGCTATTATCGAGGGTAGGAATGGTTGAATAAGTCATGATAGAATATGCAGTAATCTTGATCAATCTTGCATTGGCGAAAACAGTAGAGGGTTCATATTCAGGATGTCAAACAGTCAACAGGAACTGTTCAGTGAGACATTACAAAATCGCAGCAAGAATAGATCTGGAGGCAATACCTTTCACTCACAGTTAGTCAGTGTTGGACTGGAAATAGCCACAGCATGTGGCAGACTAGGAATGTATTCTATATCAACCAGGGAATTGTTAAACTACCATACAAGAGTGTGGGAATCATGAATTTGATTTGAGCAAAATATCTGTACTAAAATTATTTCCTAAATAAAAGGTTTGGTACGTCATGGAATAAATGTATTTTTGGCTGTTATGAAAATGTATTTGGTTATCAGTCTGAAACTGCCCACAGTACAAAGAAACACAACATTATTCCAGAAGTGGGTTACTGCTGGTTTCCTATGGGGTGCTATCATGCCATTGCTTTTCAGATGCAGTGTGTATCAATACTTCCAACTGATTAGCATTACAATTAAACATGCATGGGGATCTTTATTAGCCACTGGACGGATCTGTTGGCCACTATGTAGTATATGTTTCGATACCACAACATTCAGGGATTTGTGACATTTCTAGACTACCTTATAAACATTTCAGGGAATACTGAAAGGAGCAAAAAAGCTCTACCGGTATACAATCTCGTGCACACAGAACAAAAGCATGCATACAAAATGGGAATACAGCAAAATAAAAGTACCTCTTTTGCAATAGAAATCTGGTATATATACAAAGCACTATGTACAAAAATATTTACAATCTTCATATACACATATATACAGACCTGTTTGGGATTTGTTAACCAGATAATTTCGGGGTACTATGGACTGAGACGGTGGAAATGGACACTGCCTGCCCCACATTCCTCACCACACCACCTTGCTGCATTGATCGAATGATTAGCACATTTTGAGTTATCTGGCAGTGATTGGCCA
Organism: Eupentacta quinquesemita; assembly: GCA_032360705.1. Taxonomy (NCBI): domain Eukaryota; kingdom Metazoa; phylum Echinodermata; class Holothuroidea; order Dendrochirotida; family Sclerodactylidae; genus Eupentacta; species Eupentacta quinquesemita. The sequence continues at coordinate 111,178 of JAUOBX010000019.1, forward strand.
GAAACAACCACCACAAAGGTCTCTAATAAATTTGGTCGAATAGTGCAGTAGCACGGACTACTTCCAACAATAAATTAAGAAATATATACACAAGGTGTTCGGGTAATTAAAGCTGCAGAAAATAGTTCATCTAGTCCATCTCTCGACAGAAGAACTATGTGAACAATGTTGCCGGTTTTTGCTGCATCATCTTCAGCAAGTCCAGAACTGTAAAATAAGCAAAAAGATTTTTTCCGTGAACATTGCGAAGAACAAATCTTTCAGGCAATTCATGTACATAATATACTAGGATTTGTATGATAAGGGTTCAGGAAGCCCAGGAGGCTTGTAAAGGAACTCTGGCCGTGTTGATCGTGGATGAGAATCAGAGATTCCTTGCCCACTTCTTTGTACTCTACGTGCCTGGGTAATATTGAGGACTGACATTCAGCCTCCCCATCCGACAAAAAAACAGTGTATCACAGGATCCAACAATTTTCTCAGATCCAGGAGGAGATGTAATTGCCTACAGTCAACTGAGAAGACGTATTGCAAAAATCTGGAAACGACTCGCGTAATTACGAAGTCCACTGCACCACAGCATGGACACCGAGGCTCACTGCAAGTACAGCCAACTCTGGAGAGAAATGCTAGACGGTGAGTGTGAGAATCAAATCAGTAAGAAGCTGTTGTATGCTGAATGTCACTGATATCGCTTGGCCACTCTTCCACACCCTCATCAGGGCCAGGTCACTCAACAGCTAGCTGGACGAATAGGCATCTGCCCACAAGAGCTGGGTAAGTGTTCACTTGCTCACAAGTCTATGTTCCCACCACCAAGGGATGTGAAAGAGGGATTATGACTGTTGAAATCCCCTCAATAGGCTCAATCATGGCTGTCTATACCTCAGCCTGAACTTGTTGATCGAAAATCTCTCTTCGGTATTACGATTCCCATAGTGTTGGAAATGCCTTCGATCTATATACACTAAAAGACATGGTGCAAACAGCAGAACGGAAGCATTATGGCAGTGTGGATATGTCTATGATGTAGAGATGGATCACGATTAAATCATAGTCTGTTCCTGGGAAATTTAATTGCTTCATTTTTAAGTTAACAGGTACACATGATGAGAAAACGGTTAATATATATGTATATGCAGTTATCACATACATACCTGTACGAAGAAAAATTTAGGTTATTGAAACTCGAGGTGGAGAAACGAAGAAATTATTGAATGGGGGCTGAAAAGCTAGTAAGCAGCAGTTAGTAGTAAAGCAGGTTCAATACTGTACCATCTTCTACAGCCACACCCGTAAGCTGGCCAGCAGGGACCACTTGGAGGTTCACATTCTGTACGTCATTGAGAGAGGCTGTGACTTGACTGTTGGGGTTCAAAGTGATGTCCATCTGACTGTTTGAGAAGGCCTCTACCAGATTTGGGATGGACAGTTGCTGCGGGCCAGCCCCTACAGCGGTAGTGTTGAGTACCATGGGCTGTGACGCTGGTAGAGTGGTGGCATTGGTCTGGAGATTGGGCAGTGCAGGCACAGCTGACAGGGTATTAGATGAGGATACAAATTCAGAGAGATCATTCTGCAGCTGCTGTAAACTCGCTGGGTACAGCTGTTGGATCGCCACACCTGGTAGCGATAGGTTCGTCAGAGACTGGGGTGGTGGAGCAGTCATGCCTGTAAATATGTGGGGAAAACATCTGTTAGCTTTATGCCCAAAAGTGTTCCCCAGGCCTAGACCTAATCAAGTTGAAGGCCGATAACAGTACTAGGGCATCAGCCAGGGTTTAGCACCAGCTCATGGTGCTGGGTTGCATCCATGGACATTGTTGAATCCAAAGAAGCAGTTTCAATACCCTGGCTGGACCCTAGCCCTGCTTGGACTCGGTGACGTACCTAACGCTTGGTCCTGTAATGGCTGCACTGGTTGAACAACCGCGTTCTTGGTCATTAGTCCAGCAGCGACTCTCATCAAATCTTCGAAGCTCTGCTTCTGTGTCTGTTGGATGATCTGCTGTTGAAGTGCCAATGTCTGCTGGCTGGCGATCTCTGCCTGGGACCGCATAGGACCCAGAGTCTGCCCCATAGATACCAATGGAATCTGGTCGTTTATACTCAGGATTGGCGGAGACGAATCCTTGGTGCAAGTGAGCCGTGATGCTAGAAGCTGCAGGACTGGAGGCAAAAAAAGAAGCTCAAATTAATTTACATTCTCGGGACCAACATCAACAATATCCCATGTAAATCGGACGGAATCCAATGCAAGGAACCGGCAAAGTGAGATCACGAATAAATTTATTTAGAGAACACTCTTTCCACCATTCCAGATTTGTTCTCAATGAGATGGAATTTTCAGCAGTCTAAAGCTCCGGTCACACCGCATCGAGAACGATAACTATAACAAAACGATAAAATCCAAGCGGTCACACTGTAGCGATAAACTCCGCACGAGTTCGTTGGCTATGCAAATTAGATGCCACATCATTGGGTATGCTCAAATACATTGTTTACAAACAATGTGAACTCCTGACGTGATTGGTCAACAGTTTTCTCGTTATAGGATAGAAAATTCGCTCACTGACCGATTCGCCAGAACGAGAAATGTTCTTGCTATAGTTATCGTTCTCGCTACAGTGTGACCGGGAAAATGGAAACCCGTTGAGTTACAGCCTGTCCGAATTTTGTTCTAGTTATCGCTCTCGTTGCGGTGTGACAGGGGCTTTAGACAAGTTCTAACCAGGGTTCGAAATAAGCACTCGCCCCAGCCAAATGCTGGTGAAAACTGCTGCGGGCGAGTAAAATGTGACTGTTCAGTAGCCCATTTGGCGAGTTAATTTTTCTCCGGATCAAACCATCTTGGTCACTTTACTTCAAAGCAAACAGCTCTCACAGGAGATATTGTCATAGAACTATGTGTTTTTGAGAAATTCTTGCAAAGTTTCTCCGAGTAGGGATTGCCTTAATAATGTGTGCCATTTATTTAACAATGTACATGATTGAACCCAGAAAACTGCCTCGCAAAAATTGTACACAGTTGAAATGAATGATGAAAGTTTACCTAAATTTGGGTAACATATTCTACTATATTCCTACATGCCCTTTGTATGGTGAGTGACCAGTTTCCTGGTAATTTACGAAAATGTATAATTTTCCCCTCTAGCAGGGCTAGTGAAACTTGTTTGCGGACGACCAAAAAGGGAGGATGATCAGCCCGGCTGGTGAGTGAACGATTTTTTTTAGAGGAAGCCCCGCTAACTAGCAGTATCCACAACAGGGGTGCAAATACAGGGGAGGGGCTGGGGGGGATTTCATCCAAAGTAGCCCCTGAAATTCATAGGGAAAATGTGTTGTTGGGGCGGAATAGCCCTTGAGAATCTCTGGATTTCAAAAATTAAAAAGTATTTGCAGCCCTGATCCACAATTATGAGGACTGCACTATACAAACTCACCCCAAACGAAAAATCAATGCCATGTAGGAGCAGTATGTGCTGAGAGATGGGAAGCGAGATTCTGACTACTTCTTCCGAAATCCCCCTCAAATTATTGGGGATGAACTCCTCTCCTATTTGATCTAATGGCAGTTCATTTCTGAGCCTTAGTTTGTGTTTTATGTCGATGGGAAATCCCTCTTTGATTTTGGGAATAACTCACAGAATAATCGCCAAGTAGGGAATTGCCCCCTGGCTCGATTCTTCAGTGCTAACACTGACAGTGGAAGAAGAAGCATATGAGAAGAGTAATCACTAACCTGCAGCATTGCTCAGATCAGGGGTACGTGGCTCCTGCACAGGGGCTACTTCTGGTTTGAGCTCTGTAAAGGAGGTGGGAAAGACATGGTCAATGCTTTGCAATAGTAACCAGCAAAAATAGGCGATGATCCATCCGCTGTCTGGAACTGGGGTGAGGGGCATAGTGGAAAGAATTGGTCTATCTGAGAAGTGAAGCAATGTTCAGAGAGTTTTGCACTAGTTGTATGATTGGCAACGAACTGCCAGGAATTTGAATTTGATATGCTTGTTGTTCTTACTGGACTTAAAAGTTACCAATTACAGAAGCTTTGATTTACTTTACATTTAAAAGAGATGACATGGTAGGTTAGTGTGCTTCTAGTCCTTCCTGAAGCATGGAAAATTAACACAACCATGTCATCTTTAAACTTATTACATTACATTGCAGTGATCGAGCAACCTTCAAAACAATTTCACTCAAAACCAATCGCCCTAATAAAGGGGAAACGTGTATGCAGAGAGGTAACCCATCTGGTTTCCCTATTTTATACCTGAATAGATTGTCGGGCAACTATTCTGAAGATTCTCTCGATCACTGCAGTTGATCCACTCCTCTAGGTTACTTGGGTCATGAAGTTGATCAGCATTTGAAATTACATAAACTCTATGGCCATTCAAGAGCACACAACTGATTCAGATATCCTAGTCAACAATGGCATGGATGTATGACCAGACTGGTATTGTATACAACTCTGGAAAGATGTGCAATGGAACCAGTCGATTCCAAAGTCATTAAGCCTTTTCTAATGCTAGTAGAGGTAACTGATCCCTAGAGTGTAACCTAGAGGAATGGAAAATTCAATATTACTAAAATTTAATAAATGAAATAGGTACCTAAAATACGTAGATATATTAAGAACGAAAATATGAAGCAAGAACAACATGCAAATGCAGAGCTGATTTTTTTCAGCTGCATGAGAGTGAATTAGTTACTCAGAGATTCAACATGAAAACCACATAATTTCATATCTGAACATTGCTCCAGCCGAAGAGGAGAAATTAGAAATGGGGCAATTTAGAATCTCAACCTGCATCTTGTACCTTAAAGAGATCAGAGTGAGAAGATGTGGCAGGTCTATGGAAGCCTTGGATGGCCACCTGTCGAGGAGAGATACCAGGAACATGCAAACATTTCCCATGAAGCAGCCTATTGGCGTATAGCATGACAGGAAATTGGGATCATTTTGTCATATTTTAGGATTGGTAATACCATACAATGTCATAAGAATGCAACAAGGTCACAGTGCTACATGCCAATAGACTAACTCGATACATGCATTGTCACAATTATTGCCATTCCAAATGAAAATCAAAATGTGGAAAACAGCATTTGCTCGAGTTTGGAGCCCTCACAAACAAACAAACAACTGAGAAAACAAAAAACTTTGTAGAAGTAGATCGTTTGCAGAAATCCAAATTAGTTGGCACTCTGGCCGAAATGTGTTTGGAAAACTCAAAGCAAAAGCTGTTCATGTCAAATTCTACTTAGACCATTACTTAGGAATATAAGCAAAGGAACTTTTTGCCATTACTGTTACTTTCTGTCGTATCGCCGAGGGTGAGCTTCCGGGGAGAGCCCACAATGGACTCTTCCAGATACGTCACAGCCGAAAGCTAGACGAACAAAATACACTGCGTGCACTATCCAAATGGCACTAAAAAGGGGGAAGAGCAGAGTTGTTGTTATATGATAACCCTAGGCCTGTGCATGATGATCACCAACATTTTATCTCCCCTACCTCAACTGATGATGTCAAGTTTTTAGTTTGTCATAATTCATAGTACTGTCAAGCCCCATTATTCAGCCATAATTCATAGTACTGCGAAGCCCCATTATTCAGCCATAGATACAGATAAATGAGATGATCACATCTTTAATTTTAGCAGCCATAAAAACTGAGGATAAATTGTAACCTCTTGAATTGGGATAATGAACAAAGAATTGCCCCACTAATCTCACATGCATCTGAAGTTTATCCCTCCCGAAAAACATTATCAATACATTTTGTACCATTCACCATTTGGTGCATCACACCCGTCATATTTTGCGCCCTATAACCCTCACAAACAACTCAATTTTTTAACCCCTGCCTGTAAAGCAGAATTCTTCCCATAAGATCACCTATACACAACAAAACACGGCACAGCAAATGGTGAACGGTACGATGAATACAGCAAAATACATTTTTCGAATATTGTGGAAATATGCAACTCGATAGAAAAACGTAGCCGTACTGGATTTGCAGATACTATGACAGCATATTTTGTTACAGCACATATGGATATTGAATGCAGAAACAACAGAGAATGCTTGGTAGTGGTTCACAATGAATGCCACTGGACCTCCTCAAATCATTGTCACAGAAAACATTCTCTAACTAATGACAATAATCATGTCGATAGCATATTTGGCTCGATGGTAAACACTAAACACAATTATGTGGAAATGACAATCTAGTGCACAGCTCGTGTTCCATCCAAAAGACAATATGCAAAATGGGACAGGAGCAAGTCCACTGAAAAATGAGACGGAATGGAATACAAATTTTGCAACCGATTGTTTCCATGACATTGATTTGAGTAGGTCACCGCAGCTCTACCAATCATTCTCCGCTATTAAGCATTCTGCACATGCACTGCTGGTTAGGTTTCAATATGTTCGAGCTTACAATGCACAACAGTGGGATATAACACATGGAGGATTCATTTGAGTGGCATTTTATAAGTGCAAATTTTGGTAAGTCAGTGAGTGAACTACACTGCTGTACAGGCAATGCCAAATGATTCAGTACCGAATTAGTAAATTAGACACGGATGTGCTGTTATTTTGATAGCTTGCTGTTTTTTCTTGGCATACAAACCCTAACCAATATAGGCATATCATCACAACAAAGCCTTAGAGGCTGCCAAAGGGCTACAGGCATTGACAAAATGGCTACTGCTGAATTGCTGCAAATCCATGAAACTCCAGTCAGGTGGGCTTGTTAATTGGGCTGATCAACGTGGATTGGGATTATTTTGGTTTCACAGAGACTAGCAAAACAATTCATGGGGCACTCAGAGGAAGGAAGGACTTGAAATGGGACTTGCCAAGGAAACTGTCATTTGCATCGCTTTTTATTCACACCATACAACATTGACACTACTCGAGAGCAAGAGCATTAATTATTCTGCCTAACTGATCTGCACCGCTATTATGATTGGTCCATTCAGGAATTGATCCACCGAGGCCACTGATCGATCGAAGGAATCGCAACTGTGAACTTGTGTGAAGGTTGATGTTGGCATTTTGTTTGAACTGGGACTGAATGGACCGTTAGGGGGGGACTGACTGGAACTTCGCACGGCCAACATTTTTAGAGTACTATTTAAGTGCAGTGTAGACATGGCAAAAAGCAACATACCTGGAATAGGGGTATAGGTAATGGGGTGAGCCATAAGCTCACTTGATTTACCTCCCCCCGACGTCACCACTAGGAAAACTTCCACTGGTCTCTGGATGTCAGTGGCGTGGTACGGTGGTATTCTACACACAATGTGTGTCTGGAAGAAAATGTGAATGGGTTGCAATTATAACGACAAGGTTGACAAACCAAGGCAATGCACATGGGAAACTGGTGAATTTCCTCACAAGAGACATCCATTTGCAGATAATTTTCTACACCCGAAAAGAGCCTTGTGAGTGAAAATTGTGTACCAAATGTTGACACCAAGATTTGCAGACTAACTTGTTGGAATAAGTCAAGTCAAGTCTTTCAAAATCTGATGAAAACATTCAATTTAGCCCCCATCGTTCATGACTCCTACGACCTACATTTCGCTTCTTCCTTCGCTACCTGGAAAATATTAGGAGCAACTACTTTCGATTCAAATGTCATTGGATGTGCTAATTCAATCTGTTAGGTGTAGATGAAAGAGCTTATGCCTTTCAAATAAAAGTTTCAAACTCTTCTCATCTTTGTGTTATCAACATTTATAGATTAAAGTCTGATGCTGACACACAAGGAACCAAATGAATGTCCCTATCGAGTATACACAATAATTACCTATTTGTCATTCCTTCTCATTAGAATTGTGTGATTGTTCAATCTTGATTAGCATAGCTGATTATCCAGCAATGTGATACCCATACCCCTATTCGCAGGGACAGTTCTTGCACAGAAAATGTACTTTTTGGTTTCGGCATACAGTTTGTTCTTACCTTATGGAAAAGGCTTTTGTCTAACTCACAAGCACCAGACCACACGGTCTTGCCAGCACCGGAGAGCTCAAGAAGGTTGACCTCACAGTTTTTTGTGATGAAGTTCTTGCCAATGATGAACAGTTCATCTCCACCAGCTGCCGAGCACTGGGTCAGGCTCTTTTTGATGATTTCTGGATGGCCCAGTGGTTGTGCTGTAAAATGAACAATCAATAGTACAGAGTAGATTAAACACATCGCTTTACCACTGACTCGCGGAGTGAAAGAGTGGCTGATATGGGCTCAGGAAGGCTCATCCAGGAAGAGCAGAAGTTTTATGTCACATTTGGCCTGCTCCAGTTCGCTCCCTCCACCAGACATCTCTGTCCAGAGATAGCTGCACTTGAGCGGGGACTGACATGGTTTCTGGTGTCGAGCTTCTGCTGTGGTGCAGTGGACTTGGTAATTACCGGAGGTCAGAATGTTATTGATCAGTTGCGATAAAGACTCGAATCGAAGAGTCAGCTCTCCACAGATACAGTGATGAACTTCTGAACTTACTGAAAGAAAAAAACTTCTGCTCTTTCAGAATGAGCCTCCAGTGGCTTCCTGAACCCTTATCATTCAAATCAAAATCGAATTGATTTGAAGCACTGACAACAACTTGACCGGACAATTCCCATTTAACAAACTTGCTTTTTGGGGTCAGGCAGCGACGACAAGCCCACATACCCAAACCCTTGATAATACTCCCAGGAGCTTCACACCTGAAGTCATGGGAATATAATCAGCCATGCAGCCTATGTACATGGCAATAGGGACTGACGGAATAATAGACATATTAATGCAATCACATGGATCTGTCCATGCATTCATGTAATTTTCAACCATGTGCAATTGTGCATGTTAAATAAACCAGTCTGGACTGTGGTGACTAGGACAATGGTTAAAATGACCACTTACTGCAACACACTAGCGATGATATCGTCTGGATGATTACATTGCTGTCTGGAAGGGCCACTCTGAAAGCCATTCTTACGCTGGTACTTTTCTTCTTGGAACGATAGAGGCCACCGTTGTGTTCAACATCTGCATTCCGGAGCTTGAGAATGCCAACACAGTCAATTCTGCAAGAACAATCCCAAGATTATGACATCAATATTTTTTGGATAACGTTATACATTTTGATGCATCGCAATTTGAAGATAGATAAGGCAGATGTGCGGTGAAAATAACATACAGTACGCGACATTGGGAACAATGATGCTAGTGATTCGTTGCTTTGATAATAAAACCTTATTGGAAACAATGATGCTAGTGATTCGTTGCTTTGATATTAAAACCTTTACAACGGGAACATTTGCAATAACTGTATACCTAGGATAATTTGCTCAGCTATGGCAGAGAGGAACTGAAGGGTTGCTATGTTGGAGCAGGGGAGGAATCGAGGTACAAGAGGCGGCGGAGGCCATTCTCTTATTTTTTCATAAGGGAAATACCTTAGTTCTAATATTGCACCAACATGGGGCCAGCCATCTTAATGCCAACACCAGTTCTCCAGTTAGTCTACAGTTATGACAACAAAACAACAGGGCTCTGAACTGACCCTTCATCTGATCAAGAACAAACAGGTATTATGTCCAATTAGCATACAGAGTAACAGTTAGTGACACAAACATGCTCGCACTATTGCATAGATTCTTTTCGACCCTGTCAATGGATGATGCCAAGTGAAGACTCCTTCCCTATATCACTTCTCAATATGACTCACTTGGCAATGTGGGAAAATACTCAACCTTCAGAATTGGCCTCGCCTGTGACTACCAGAGCGTGACACTTGTTAGAGCAGCTTATTCACGGCTTATTCATAATTTAGCCAAAAACAAAAAACCACAAAGGAAGGGGTTGACTAACCTCAACTCCATAACACCACCATCTTCAGCAGGTTGCCATGGTATCTTGATGACCTTAGTACAGTCCATGTCAACCTCTGTGCAGGGTGTGGCATGTTGACCAGTCACCTTGCAGGCTTGGTAGTACCCATGTGGACGGACTTTCCCTTGATCAGTGATGATGAAAACTTCTAGCTCCACTGGACAATGTATGCCTTTTAGCTGCGAAAACAAACAACATCTGGAGTCAAGACAGGAAGGACATGGTGAAAGTTTTGATCATAGATTAAGGGCATAGTATTCAAACTTGTTTACCATACTGTAGTTGGCAGTTTTACCATGCAAATGGTGGCTTCCCGATCAAATAGTTGCTTGAATAAAAGAAAATCTCTCAACAAGTTTCTCCCTGTGGTGGAATACAATTTTGTCACTCACCGAGGTCCCAAAAGATTATCAGTGAAGGACATTTTTGTTTACAGTACTTCTGTCTGAGCATAAAGTAACACTTGTCATCATGGGCCAATGCCAAACAACATCCTTTGAAAACTAGACAACTCCTGGCGGTTATACTGCCACATGTATACTATATCCCTATTTTCTTGTGATGTAGTGGAGGTCGAGGTCACCGATTCAAGGCCCTGGCACCATCTTTGAGGTTGAGGTGAGGGTTGAATTTTCACATAAATTATTTCTGACAGTGAAACTACATTCATGTCTTCTGAAACCTAACTATAGTCCACATCTAGCAAGTTCCGTTCAAATCTGACAATGTTGAAAAAATTATGAAATTCTGCCAATTCGACCTCCGATGACCGTCATGTTGTTCGGGCCTAACTGTAGACCACATCCATTAAGTTTCCTCCAAATCCAACAAAGTTAGGGATACTACACAAATTTGACCTCCTATGACCTTGAAATGACCTTCATGTTCATAGGAACCAACTGTAGTCCACATCTACCAAACATTTTTTTAATCTGACAATGTTAAAAAAATAACAAAATTCCGCAAATTTGACTTACGATGACCTTGAAATGGCCGCCGTGTCATTCGGAACTAACTGTATACCTTATCCACCGTTCGAATCCAAGAGATTTTTTCCAGGTCCCTACTCCCTAGAGAATCCGCGATCGCAGAATACGGCATGCTAATCGCGGAATCTGGCCATTTGCGCGGAATTTCAGGAAAATCAATATTTGACCTGCCTAAAATAACTCATCAACAATTTATTCCATTTTAGTCTTCAGAATTTGAAAGTTT
>JAUOBX010000020.1:6281-21145 GCA_032360705.1 Eupentacta quinquesemita
AAGTATGAAGTCTCTGCACCTTTTCGTTCACTAGTTATCGTGTTTACTAGGTTTTTAGACTTTGACCTCTGTTGACCTCAAATGACCTTGGACCCAACCCCAAAACAATAGGGATCATGTACTCCATATGGCCAACCTATATACCAAGTATGAAGTCTCGGCACCTCTTCTTTCACTAGTTATCGTGTTTACAAGGGGCGTAACATTCACACATACACACATACACACACACACACACACACATACGCACGCACGCCCGCGCCATCGCATAGATTCCTTTTGCCTCTGGCAAGGAATGTGAAAACCTGACACTTTAAATTCGAGAAATCGACGATGAAAGGGGGAGCAGTCGCTTCTCTCTGACTAGGCTACGTCCGTGGTCTTGCTACCATCGGTTTGGACGGAGTGTTCTCATGCGTAGGCTTTGATCAGATGCACTACAGCATTCCAGTATTCCCGGATGGTACGATCGCCGTCAGAATACTCCTGTATGAGTCGCTCGATTCGTCGTTGTAGGACCCTCCACTTCCTTCTCCGAGGCGGGGGCAATTCCCCTCTTCTGGCAGCCGACACCGAATGCTCGACCACACGTTGCTCATCCTTCATCTTACGGAGGAAGTACCATATGGAGGGGTGGGCTCTTCCAATCACATTGTTCCACCTCTGATGGAATCCTGTAATAAAGACACGGATATAAATCATTTGCAATGCTTTGCTTTCTGTCATTGATCCTAGTCCAAGCTGCGTCGCTCAACTTGATCAAGGGAAAGGTGAGACTCATGAAGGCCGGTTATTGAGACGAGGATGGCGCTGCGCATGGGCATATGTTCATAGCAATTTGGGTACCAGGATCAACTGTCCAGGAAGAAAGCAGTTTCTCATTTTTTTCAAATATGCCAGTATTGCCTCCCATAAGTCAGATGTTGAGTGGCAGTGTCTCACGAGTTCGTTTTTTTTTCTTTGTGGACCTCTGGGGGAATTTCAAGTTGACGAAATAATGTTTCTCAATTTTTTTCAGAATTTATCAAATTGTTCTCAACTGTGTGACATTTCTCATGCATAATTCATGATATTTCCCCAGACTTTGTCTATGACATCTAACACATGTGCAGGTTGAAGTCCACTAGGGCCAAAATCGCAATTTGCGGGATCCTTCCTAGGTTTGACGGTCGCGTTGCGGGTAGCACTATAGAGGGGCACAACAGGTGGTTGGAGCTGGAGTGTAGAGGGGAGGGAGTGCAGTTTGTGGATCTGTCGTCTTTCTGGGGAAGGAGGGATCTCTATAGAGGAGATGGTCTGCACCCCCACAAAGAGGGGGCTGCAGTATTAGGCAGGTTGATTAGCTCCAGTTTGGAAGGTTTTTTAAACTAGGAACTGGGGCGGGGGCTTCGGGTTGCACCAGGGACCGAGATGTGGGTGTTAGTCCTCGTGCTGGCAGTACTGGTAGGGGAGTTACTAGTATTAATCATGTCAGTAAGTTGTCTTTTCTCTGTGCTAATGTGCAAAGTATTGGGAACAAGTTAGACGAATTGCATATTCTTGTCCAGGAACGTAGGCCAGACATAATTGGAATTACTGAGTCGTGGCTAAATAGCGATATTTCCACAGCCGAAGTCCACCTTCCAGGGTATATTGTTTACAGGCAGGATCGGACAGATACTCTTCGTGGTATCGGTGGCGGAGTCTTGTTGTATGTGAGCCCTAGCCATGTGGCTAGGTGAGCTATTGTGATCATGCAGCTCTATCTATCTATTTATTTATTTATCTATCTGTTCACAATTGACTTCAAATTGCTTCTCCTCCCTCACCCTTTGATGGATATTGATGAAACTTGGTGACAATGATGACCAAGTCATGGGCCATCAGGGGTGTTCAGGAATTTTGGGTTCGAGGCCCTGTGTCGGCCCAGGGGCCCATCATGTGAAATCACACAAAATGCTTCTTCTCCCACAGATTTCAGTGCACAGTGCTGATGTTTGGTCATAATGATGGTCAAACAGTCATACCGTCGGGGTGTTCAGGAATTTTGGGTTCGAGGCCCGGTCTGGGCCTGCGGGCCCATTATGTGAAATCACACAAAATGCTTCTTCTCCCACATATTTCAGTGCACAGTGCTGATGCTTGGTTATAATGATGGTCTAACATGCGTACCTTCGGGGTGTTCAGGAATTTTGGGTTCGAGGCCCAGTCTGGGCCCAGGGGCCCATTATGTGAAATCACATAAAATGCTTCTTCTCCCACATATTTTAGTGCAGAGGGCTGATGTTCCGTCATAATGATGGTCTAACAGTCGTACCTTTGGGGTGTTTAGGAATTCTGGGTTCGAGGCTCGGTGTAGGCCCAGGGGCCCAATATGTGAAATCACACAAAATGCTTCTCCTCCCACAGATTTTAGTGCACAGTGCTGATGCTTGGTTATAATGATGGTCTAACATGCATACCTTTGGGGTGTTCAGGAATTTTGGGTTTGAGGCCCAGTGTGGGCCCTCGGACCCATTATGTGGAATCACGCAAATTGCTTCTCCTCCCACAAATTTTAGTACACAGTACTGATGTTTGGTCATAATGATGGTCTTACACTCTAACAGCCGCACCTTTGGTGTGTTCGGGCATTTTGGGTTCGAGGCCCGGTTTGGGCCATTGGGCCCATTATATGGAATCATATAAAATGCTCCTCCTCCCACAAATTTCAGTGCTCAATACTGATGTTCTGTCATGATGGTCCAACAGATGGTAGTCATTCGATATTACAATCATAATGATGCTTTTCATAACTTTTCGGATATCCAGGATTTTTCGGTCCAAAATGCCATCATGACATCAAATTATTGTTAGCTCAGTCAGTCACTTCTCATGTACCAGGTGAGCTACTGTGCCATTGGCACTCTTGTTTCATATTAGAGGGGAAAGGGTGGTCTAAAAATGAAATCGTGAAAAATGCAGAGCAAATGGGGGCATTGGCTTCCAAAAAAATGACCCTCACCATACCCCCTCCAATAAGTGAAAAAGATCGCCGCCTCTGCCCCCCCCCCCCCTCCGCCTCCGGAGGAATCCCACCTACGCCACTACCGCTATTGTCGGTGCCAACGTGCATGTTTCGTCGGCAATCAATCAATTATTGTCAGCCTCAGAGTTTACTGCTGTTGACGCCAAATTTGTCCCCATCGTACATTCTTAAGTAGTCCCACATTCTGTACGGCGTCGGAGTCTATTGTTGACGCCATAAAGTATAGTTTTTCAGCGTAAAAGTATTTTCTATAAACTACAAACCTTCAACGTGATTGTTGGTTCGTGTGTCGTTGTCTCGACGAAATACATTCCACAGTGGTACGGGGAACGTCGCCTCCCGACGGACGTAGTTCTCGTGGAGGTACTGGATGAACTCTTGCAGTTGTGGATGGCGGATGATGAGTCTCTGTGTCGACGCACTCGCGATTAGGTTTCTGAAGTTCATTCCGACCAGAGGGGCTGGTAGATAGCCAATGGCCATGAGCTGTCGTATCCGTCTCCGTAAGTGGCGCCTCTGACGGTATCTACCCGCCAACCCCAACTGCTGTACTTTTCTCCACAGGCTTTGACAGAAGTGGAAATAGCACCCTGAAATGGTGGCTCTCGGGAACTCCGTTTCGTTTGCAGTGATCAAGGCCATCTCGAAGTCCATTACAATCCGTTCTGGACGCAGCCGATGACCCGAGATCTCCCTCACCTTCGTCTTCACGTGGTGTAGTATCTGACGGTATGCCCCGATAGTACGCCCCGTCATCAGTGCCATGACTAGTGGCAACACCCTCCCATGATACCTCCCGTGTATTGTGAAGAACTGAGCATAGGGCTCTGGGCAACTTCGGAATGTACCATCCACGTACAGAACATCACACCGTTGGAGCACCCTAAAGCTACTGTTTGTGGCATATACAAGGACTCCCCAATCATTGTCCTGATGACTTAGAAATCTGTGGCCATCCCACGTCTGCCTCCATTCGTTTGGGATGGCCACATCCTCAACTGCATGGGGGATGGGGGTGTATAGGACGCTCTGTGTCGCTCCAGCTGCGACCGTACGGTGTTGTACACAGTAATGTTCTCTGGTTCCTCGTCTTGCACAATCGCGTCGTAGACTCTCGGGGTAGGCACAGATGGATCTACGAAATTAACGTAGCAGTACGTACGATCCGATGCCACTCATGAATGTTTTGGTTTCATCGGTCGATGGGAATTTATTGTGTGTATCCAGCGCCTTCGGCGCTATGAACATCATTAAACCGAACTGACAAACGTAAACAAGATATGCATTGCATGCAGCCAGCCGCGCCCATGCTAGCTGCTGCTTGCCTCCGTGCCAAGTGACGTCACACAGCACCAGTAATAGACCTCGCGAGGTGGTTACTTTTTCGTCAGTTGAGTTATGACGTCAATCTAAGCAAAGCCTTAACATTGTAGGCTACCATGGACTCTGTAGGAGAAGAAGCATTTTGCATATCTGCACAAAATGGCCCATTACGGCCCACAAGCAATGCTTGACCCAACCATGTCTAATGGCCCCACACCCAATGGTCTTCGTGTCCAAGTAAAATTCCACCAAACACTGTGCGAGTAGTAGCGATTTACCAATTGTTGACGGATAGACAATAGAGTGACAGAAGCCACCCCATCACAATACCTCACACCAGCATGCTGGTATGAGCTAAACAAATGGAGGGGCAGGTGGTGGGGCAATGGTTCTGAATGGGGAGAAAATGCCTCAATCCTGCTGTATACGCTGTTTCTTTAACATATTTCAGTCCCCAACTGTCTGATACGAAAATATTTTCAACTAGTCAACATACAGTTTTAATATCGTCAACTAGTAAGTACCCCCCTGCAACTTTCTATGGTAGTTGACAATATCGATGTCAATGCATGACGTTTAGCAAATTAGTATTGGACATAATTATCATAAGCCAGCAATTTAGTATTAGGTAGTGAGGTTCACAATCCCGGATGACAAGCCGAAAACACCTCGCACGCGCGCGGAACGCGCACAAACTGACAGATGGTATTGGTGCGATCTTTCCATTGATAGTTGAGAAGCTGATAATACGCCTCACCCGCCCCTACAGGAATATGGTGCTTCAAACGCGTTTTGAGACAATTTAATGATTTTACGTTGAATGGCTCGGGCGCATGCGCCCCACTATAGTTGAACAATTTTTTTCTCATTTTTCTTGGCCACGGAATCATGGGGGGGGGGGACTGCCCACCTGCCCCCATTGCATACGCCGCTGTACTCGATAGCAGTACTCACGTCAACATAGTCCATGATACGGTCCTTCACATCTTTCGATACCGGCGCCGCTCTTCTCCTCTGCTGTTTTCTGCGGGCATCACTTTCACTCCTGCCCATTGATACCGTTCCTCGCTTGTGCCTGTATCCCTCGATGCGAACGAATCCCCCCTCCAGCAGGGGCTCTGTTGGGGTTGGTTCCCGAATATCATCTCCTGCCTGATTTGCGGGGTCAGGTATGTCCTCCTCATCCGACGAGTCTGTGTATTGGATGTGTGGTCGGAAGAAACTATCCCTCCATGGCATGACCATTCCGACCGACGTCGTTGGTTGGTTCGATGTTCCCACATGGTTAGTTAGAGAGAGTTCTCAAGATGCCGGTCCTGCATCCAGCTCTTCTAATTTATCTCCTATAAGTCCTGGTGATCAAATCAGGCGGTCTTATCTGCATTAGTTTGTCATCCAGCTCTTTTATTTTGTCTCCTACGAGTCCTGGTGATGAAGTCCGGCAGTCTTATCGGCATTAGTTTGGCATCCAGCTCTTCTAATTTGTCTCCAATCCATATAGCTCAGCTTTGAATGTTGCATCAAGCCAAGAGTTCAGCATATGTTTCATTACACCAATACATACAGATGCCATGTAGGTAGTCTACCAAAACTTGGCATCACCATTGCTGTAGTCACTAGCTCCGTGGTCATCATCCTTGTGGTCTCCATCCCGTGGTCATCGTTCCCGCGGTCATTGTCCCTGCGGTCTCCATTCTTGCGATCATCGTTTTCCCGGTCATCGTCCATAGTTTCCCCATCGTCAGGGCCTCCAATATCATCTCCAGAGTCCCTCTCACTGGGGCCTGTATGACTTCTATCATCAGAGTCTACAGACACCCCGCAGTGCTGGGCCAATGAATGGGTGATTTTCAGCAGATCGGGCCGCTTCAGACGATATTCTCCAGCTAAACAAAATAACAATGTTAAATATTATTTGGATGAAGTACAGAGAGCAACCTTTACAAACTTTTATGAATGTATGATAATGACAAGGTATGGTACAAATTGTCATTCTAGAAGCAACCGCCAGTAGTTATGGATTTTCTATCTGAGTGATGGCAGTCCGTGTTGCAGTCGAGCGACACCTGCCGAGGCCACTCTTTCCGAGGGCAAGGCCAGGGCATCAGCCCCAAAGCCGGGGCTGAGGCCGCACCGAGGCCCGGGTTGATCGGCCCTACCAAGTACATTACTTAACACTGTGAGCACTCTATCGCAGGAATGAGAGAAACTGAACAACGGTAGACATCCGTAGTAGGCTAGATTTTCCCGCAGACGTGGACCCACCCTACAAATTGTGCACTCATTTAAGAAAGCCTATTCATTACATCCACGTGACACGAATATTGTCTAGATATAGGATTATAGGCCTATTATGGTTTAGGTGTCTAGACAGTGGTGGCGAGTTGGCATTGCTGCATGACTGTTGCCCTCTCTCGGGCAGGTTCTATGTGAAAATATCAGACCATGACACTCAGTCATTTCAATTGAGGTCACCAGAGGTAAAACTTGGGTAATCATGACTTTTAATAATTTTGTTGGATTTGAATGTGGTTTATGTGGGCTAAAGTTGGTCCTGATCAAATAGCTCGAAAGTCATTTCAACATCAGTGGCAATTTGAGTTATTTCCTGTGATTTGTCTTGTTTGAAGTAGATCAGAAGGAGCTAGGTCATCAGAGGTCATCTTTGTCATGAATTAGGCAGCAATATACCAGTGGACGGTTTACCCGCCTGCTCATGTCTGGGAGCTCCGTCTAGAACAAGAACATGTTTCCATTAACTTGCAACCGTCAATTTTTATTGTTTACGGTGTCTGCTAAAAAACAGTTCTTGTAGTTCCAGCAGGCTCAATATTGTGAGCAGAACCACCCCAAGTTGGAAACTGGGAAGAATGAAATGTAGGAAGATGGCAGATATCGCCATTCACCAACAACAAGTGATTTCTCGTAACATTACCCACTGTTCATGTCAAACTACATGATTACAGATATGTGCATTGTGGAGTTCTGTGCGATATTGGTATACTGTGTGGATCGATGTCCGACTCGCTGTATGTATTTCAAAACTGCATGTGCTGTACTGTCCCTTCACAGTTGATCTGCCCATTTTGGTCACATCGATCAATGTTGTCTTTAATATTGCCAATGATTCTAGGCATGACACATGGTTCGTTCGCAATAATTGGGGTGGATTACTTTAGGAAAAAAAGCCCAGCCTCAACCAAATTCCTGAGGCCGAGAGCTTTGAGATCGAGGCCAAGGCTGAGAACGAGGCGGGGGTCACCTCAACCCGGCCTCGAGGCCACATGGTCAGTGTATAATTGTCAAAATAATGAATTAGTCACATACTTTTGGGGGACTTTGACACATTCGGCCGAACACTTCTATGTACTAGTTTATGTGTTAATTGGCAACTGTGACAGTATATACTGAATCTGAAATGTACATTGTATGTGTTCTGACCAATTGGCTAGACATAAATTGTTTGTTCCATGAATGCTCCATACATGTTACTGGTACAATGTATATGTAAAAGAGTCGCCAGAATGCCTGTTATTTATAATTATTAATAACGCATAATACACCACAATGTCTGTATATAGGCCTATTGACCTATCAGGTTGGATAATTCTAATCGAGCTCATTTTGAATGTAGGAAATCTTGTTTCAAATGATTCAATTCATTTTACTTATTGATGACAGAATTACAAACCTCTTCAGTTGATGAATTATGTTTGTTTTGTTCACACTGTGGTATGTTCAAAATTAGTTATCAATTCAGATTACAAACCTGATTTCTTCTCAGTCAAGAAATGTTATTGCCATAGATGCACTGATTTAAATGAAATTGGTGTAGCTATATCGCGAATTGAATTTGCGATATCATATTGAGGTTATTATAATTGTGACATCTCTCTCAGAATGAGAAGCCTAATTAGCGCCAAAACATTATCCTGTGTGACATTATCCTGTAAGCAGCAACAATTTCAATACTCCGAGAGTAGCATCATGGCAACTTTGAAATGTCAATGTTAGGACTAGCCACCGCCTATTGGGGGCGCTCTTCCAGTGCTTGACCAACTTGAGGGCGACGAGTCACTTAAGACGGTCTCCTCTTGGACGAGGGATTTCACAACCGAGTGCTTACTGTCACATTCCTGACTGTATTATGATCCTATTAGGGATGGCATACTTTTGTGCCAGACTCGTCTCCACTTGGGCGAGACAATTTCTGACCGAATGTCACATTCCCATCGATATTATGGTCCTATCAGAGATGACATGAATTTGTGCTATGGACATGGAGGCAGGACTCGTCTTCTCTTGGGTGAGACATTTTTCGACCGAGTGTAACATTCTTGTCGGTATCACAGTCCTAGGGATAATAAAAATGCACTGTATCAGTCTCTGATCGTTATCTGCAAAAAAAATCTTTGGCTCGATTGATATCAAAACCAATCTGTTCAGGTTTGTGATGTCCAAAATTGGCAAACTGTTGCCTTAATCAGCAAAGTGAATCGTCCAGTCTCCATTGGACACAATTTTCTTATGCACGAAATCGGACTATAAATGATGCATGGATGCGGTAAGTTTTGGACATATGTCATCACACACAATATATATAACATTATGTATGTGTCAGAATCGAGTGCAGTACTGAGGCTGCTCTAATTGTTTGTAACCATTGAAGTGTGAAGCCATGCATTGCCAGTGGCGCTGCACACATGTTTGTTTATAGGACGTTACTCATAGCTCATTTAGTGTATGTGATAGTTTTTGGTGCTACAGTAGCAATTGAATTTTAACCTCTGTATTTTGCATATATATATGTTTACCAAATAATGTGTGTCATAACCAAAGAATATATTGCTGCATATGGGATGACTATGACTGCATTCTCTGCATCTTACTTTTGTATGTGTGTTTGTTTAATGTTAGTGCATGATCCTTCGCTGTGGGGAATCCAGGATTTCTATTGGCATATTGTCGCCAAGCTAGGATTTGTTCCGTGCCAACTAACGCACATGATCAAGGGATAACAAACTATACTATGCCCCAGAAAACTGGACAACAATTTGAATGGTCCGAGCCTCGAACCTACAAGTGCAGCAACCTCGTGATTGTCTGTCCTAAGCGCTGGTATAACATTCTGAAGGACGTATCTATTATAACAGATTCAGCAATTGATATACTTGCTCCTGTCCGTTTGGCTCCACATGGAGCATCGGACAGATAAAAATCAGAAGGCGGCATGAATGGACTTTAGGCGATTGCCGGAGACCTTGAGAGAGGCCAATGCAGGAGAAATGTTGTATCCACGCCTAACATTTCTAAGGGCATGCTTCTAATGGGTACTGTTCCAGTCTCATGGTACGGAGAGTAACGAAATACTCCTCTGTTTCATAATAACGCTGGTATGGTGCTATATCGGGTTATCACTGCTTTGCAGCTGTACGAAAGCGCTTAACTGATATTACCTAGGTCCTAGTACGCTCTCTGACAATCCCGGAGAGTGAGGTGCTGCTGCTATGAGCGCATATTTTACTCGGGTACCTTGTGTGTAGCAATGAAGATGGAGCGCCTTACCTAATGACGTACCGGAAAAGCAAGTTGGCTAAATACCGGGCTGGAACTCGCAGTCCTCTGATCACTAGTCCGACTCCATCGCCTTAGTCGCTGTGAGCATGTCCGTTTGCAGCAGGCCAGACGATATGGCATGCATGCAGTAATTCTTCTTTGATATATATGGTCGAATGATATGCCGACCGTGGTCACCTCATCCTGTGCATATGAAGGGATGGAGATGTTGCGAGGCAAAAGATTTCAAGGGCCTGTTTCAACAGTCTAGTCATCTGGTGTGTTTGTAACCGTGAACTGGCTTATTGAGTTGACACATTATTCTCTAGCACGCATGCGTGAGGGGGCTGACACGATAGTGTCGGCACATGATGACGAGATCGAAAGCCAAATCGGATAGGGACATTTGAAATCATGATTAACAACTGACTGCAAAGGTTAGAATGTGTCACAGTAGGTCCACGCATCATGCGGCCAACCAAAATATGTGTGGACTATATTTGGTAGAACAGGTGGAAATCGAGGTCAAACTGTGGAAACCTTGACCCAGAGATGACTGACAAAGTATCAACATCTCTCGTGCCATGCATGTTCTTAGCAAGTCATGAGCAAGTCGAGTTTTTGCACGTATGTCAATTGCTTAGAGGCCTAATGAAATGGAGCTCTTTATTTTTGGTATATATCTTGGGAGTAATTTCTCAGCTACGGATCAGTACCTTAACCGTAATAAGAATCGGGTGAACCGTTGGGAGAAACCTGCCTTCGAAGTTGGTTGTCCGGATAGGACATCTCGCGAAATAGTGAAATTATATACTTGACGATGACGTCAGCGATGGAAGAACATCTCTGTGAACATTGGACTTCTCTGGATTGGCATCGAAGGATCGAGTAGTAAATATCCAAGTGGAACATATATGATACAACTGGGCAGGCAGGATCAAATGAGCCATACCCCGAGTTCATAGCTTTATTGAGTTATGGTCACTCGAAAAGCTGCATTTCTTAGCTCGCCCTAGCCATATGGCTAGGTGAGCTATTGTGATCATGCAGCTGTATCTATCTGTCCACAATTGATTCAAATTGCTTCTCCTCCCACAACCTTCGATGGATTACTATGAAACCATGGTGACAATGATGACCAAGCCATGGGCCATCAGGGGTGTTCAGGAATTTCGGGCCCGAGGCCCAGGGTGGGCCCTGGGCCCCATAATGTGGAATCACGCCAAATGCTTCTCCTCCTACAAATTTCGATGCACAGTGCTGATGCTCAGTCATAATTAATGATAGTCCAATAGCCGTACCTCTGGGGTGTTCAGCAATTTTTGACCCAAGGTCCCACTTCGGCCCTAGGGACCATTTTATGAAATTTCACACAATGATACTTGAAATGCATCTTCTCCCACAAGCTTCACTAAATTTCCTTCGTAGTTACATGTAATCTTCTTCGGGCAGAGGGCCATTGGGGGTGTTCAGGAATTTGGGGCTGAAGGCCCGGTTTGGGCCCCAGGGCCCATTATATGAAATACCGCAAAATCTTGTACCTCCTACAAATTGTGTTGCACAGTGCTGTTGCTTAGTCATAATGATGGTCTAACAGCAGTGCCTACGGGGTGTTCAGGAATTTTTGACCCAAGGTCCCACTTGGGCCCGAGGGCCCATTGGAATTTCACACAATGGTACTTGGAATGCTTCGCCTCCTACCAGCTCGAATAATTTCCTTTGAAGTTACTTGTGATGGTCGTTAGGTGAAGGACCGTGGTGGGTGATTGGGAATTTCAAACCCAGAGCCTGGTTTTGGCCCTGGGGCCCATTATACATGAAATGCCTCACAATCTTGTATCGCCCACGAATTGTGTTGCACAGTGTGTATTTTTGGTCATAAAGATGGTCTGATAGCCAAAAATTCAGGATGCCCATGGATTTAGGACCCAAGGCATCATGTGGAATCATGCAAAATGCTTCTTCTTCAACAAATGTTGGTGCACAGTGCTGATGTCCAGTCATAATGACGGGCTAATAGTTGTACCTTCTGGGCGTTCAATAATTCTTGGTTCGAGGTTCCACTCAGGCCATATGGCGTTACATGTGATGGCCTCTAGGTATTGGGCAATTAGGGGGTGCGGGCGGTGGTGTGGTATGGGACCTAGGGCCTTCCATCTGAAATCACAATGTTCAGGATTTTTCGGTCTAAGATCCCAAATGTCATTATGACATAAATGTTAGCGCAATCAGTCACTTCTCATCAGGTTGCACCAGTGTCGAAACAAATTACACATACCAGGTGAGCCACTGTGCCATTGGCACTCTTGTTTTTTTCATGCCCTAATTGACGCCCACCCCCTACTTTGGCCAGTGGGCGTTCCAATTGACGCCTAGGGCGTCAATTGGAAGCTTTACGGTATATCTCCTTACAAAGTTGTTGCTAGGAGGAAATCAGTGGGGGAGAGGAAAACCTTGTGCGGGTTGTTGCTGACTTTAGCTGAACCATGTATAGATACAACACTGTCCCTATACCTTTCCTCAGTGCCTAGACTGAAAATTCCCAAAAAGTGTGTCACACAACCTGCCACATTCAAGTCACGAGCACCAGTGCATAATGTGAATCGAGAACCGCAGACCTTAGGGGTGTGTGTATTTACTTGAATGAAATTTCCACAGGTGTATACCGCAGTATTTATGAAAAAAATTATGATTTCACTTGCCGGACACTGGTACCGATCCCATACAAGCTGGCAAGGGTGCATACCTGGATGCAGCACTCTTTCTCGTCAGCTGCGAACCCTCACCAGGTTACAGACCAAGGCAATGCCCCTGAAGCGTGACCTCAATGTATGGGGGGAGGTCATTACACACAAACGGCAACGTACAGATCACCTTCCTCTCGTTGGGAGCAATCGGGATAGAGCACCTTGCTCAAAGGTGCAACGCGGACTTGAACCGGTAACCTCTGGATTACCAGCTTGACGCTTCAGTCAACCAGGCCACCAGGCTCCATAGTATAATTGGGTCATGGATGAAACTGATTGCATTTCTCACTCACGCGCTAGCTGTGCACCAATTATGTGTTAGTATGCTACAGCTGGCTCAGTATACCACATGTAGTGTTGTGCTAATGCGGGTCGCAGTACAGCATTTCCGGTAGAAGAAACATACACTGTGATCAAAACTTCTCCCTAAAAAAAGTAAGAATAAATCAGTAATCGAACATGATGCACAATCAGGAATGATATGGTTTCGAAGCTGATCTTGCTCTCTCTCAAAAAATATAAATATGGTGTTCGTTAGAGTCGAGTCGTTGCAGTGAATTATTGATGTGTTCCGGATCATTGCAAAAAACACTCTGAGTGCTCCTAGATTGAAACTAGGACAGTAGTGGACTTGTGGTTGCGAACAACCTTGGACACGGAACACATAATACTAGATATTTATCTCTTCAGTTGAAAATTTGATTATTTGGGCAACTTTCTGTGGCGGCAGCGGAGCAAAATAATTTCTGTCATTCACTGTTTCGATAGCAGAAAATCTGTGGCCCTATTAATGTGTGGTGAGGGAGGGAAGACTTAGTAAATTGGATTGGTCAGCTTATTAGTCACATGCAGTCAATGGAATCCAATGTGTTTATGAGGCATTTCATTGTATTTGAATTTTTCGCCAACACAAAGATGTGGTGGTCGGGTTGAGTGGTCACAAGTGCATAGGAGACTCGGGTGGGGTCGTCGTTGGGCCCTAACCTTGACTACTACTTCATTCACTGGGACTCCTTAAAATCATTTTTTGTGACTCTCGGTTTTGTTCGCTGTGAGTCATTCATGCAGATTCTGCAGAGTACAGTATTACAGTTTAGGTGGAATATTCGCACGCAGCATTCAGATAGGTGAACACTTTGGGTAGGCCTGCAGTGCAGTGCTCCAATTATTTACAACCGAATTGACTGAGTACAGCCGTTAACGTAATACATGGTAATACACAGTCGCTTGTTACTTTTTTTCCGATTCAATTAGAACAGTCACAACAAGTGTGAAACAAATTCTGGATATAGGATAATGTCAAACGAGCATGATATCTCATCATCAGGTAATTCCATTCTTCTGCATAGGCACATGGTACATTTTTGCAAGGAACTTGGAGGGCTCAGAATATTCAGATATAGTGATATACGATCAATCATAAATTGCACAAAAACGGGGGCTCCCATTCGGCCCTGTCGGGCTACCAGAGTGAGGTTCTGAGGTGCCTGACGGGCTACTGAGTTCCAAGAAATTCTCAAATAACCTCCTTGTTTCGTCCTCCCTCCTCGCAGGAGCTTCTAGTTCAGCTACTGCAGCCCACCTCTGAGAGCATCACAGAGGTCCAGGCCTACCGGGAGAATAGGCGTTCCTCCAAGCTCTTCAACCACCTGTCAGCGGTCAGTGAATGTGTGCCTGCCCTTGGATGGGTCTCTGTAGTGAGTAGCTATTGTATGGGTCCATACTATCAATATGGTGAGAGGGAGGCGGGGGACAAATGATAGCACAGAGATAAGATAAGCGATCCTCCCCGTTCTTCAACCACCTGTCTGCGGTCAGTGAGGCTGTGCCTACCTTTGGATGGGTCTCCGTTGTGAGTAGTCATTGTATGAGTCCATACTACTAATATGGTGAGAGGGGGACAAATGATATTACAGAAATAAAATGAGTGATCCTCCCCGTTCTTCAACAACCTGTCAGCGGTCAGTGAAGTAGTCGAGTCCTCCCAATCCGAGTCCGAGTCCGAGTCCGAGTCCTTGTCATCCGAGTCTGAGTCCTTGGCTTCCGAGTCCGAGTCCGAGTCACAGTGTCCGAGTCCGAGTCCGAGTCCTCGAGTCCCTATGCAAATTTGAATAGCAATTTTTTTAACCACACATCTACATTACTAAGGTCTTAAAAAATGCCTCATGCCAAGCAAGCGCCTTTCAAACTACTAACATGTCGTGAAATGAGTTCTTTATAGGATGATCATG
>JAUOBX010000020.1:24603-35943 GCA_032360705.1 Eupentacta quinquesemita
TTCCATAGGAGCCCTCATTGTGAACAATCGGGATAAAGCACCTTGTTCAAGGGTGCTACGCGGGCTCAAACCTGTAACCTCTGGATTACTAGCTCGACGTATTAGACGACTGGGCTACCGCTGCTCCACATAATACAAAGCAAGATATGCCCTATGAGTATGCATATGGAATACAGTACCATAAAAAGCTTAGAATAAATGTGAAGGTAAAAGAAAACAGTAATGCGATATACAAAAAAACAGGTGGAAGGGTGAAACTGATGATCCAAAATCATCCAATGAAAAGACTATCACGTGTTTTCGTATGCGAATGGCATACATCAAGCATGCAGTAGGAGAAGAATGACATAAGAAGAATGGCTAGGATCAAATCTAATGCCCTCGACTCGATCATGGTTTGTTATAGGCTTACTAGAGCACAATATTCATACAGCGAACTGTTGATACGCCATCTGATTACGCGCTAGATGCATGCCCTCTCTGAATACACATGATGACGTTACATGATACGTCAGGAGTTATTTAGGCTATATAATACACTATAAGTGCTGACACATAGCGGCGTATCACTATGCGCCAGGAATGTTTATTCACTGAACACTGCTTTTTGTGACACGTCATCATCACCTAGGGATATATCTAATTGACTATTACATAAACAACGTTGACTCGAAATTTCGAGAGGATGAAGACTTTCGAAAATTCATTTATCTCATTCGGGAAAATTTGGTCATACGCCACTGTATCTATTCAACAACGCTTCTTTATTAGGAAAGAGATCGTGGGTGTGGCCAGCGTCCCGACGGTCCGAGTTCGGACCCTCCAACTTTTTTTTTTGTCGTAAGGGCGATCTACATTTGAGCCCACCACTTTTTTCTCCGCTTTCTTCCAGTAGGCAGATTTATCCACTGCCATAAATATTTACACATTTCGAATATATTTTCGGGTATATGAAGTGATACAAGTTTGTTTGTTTGACATGGGTTAGTGACATGAGAATGCATAATAGCCATTGAGTCAAGGCTAGGGGGGACATTTTGTTAACCAGAGGAACTATGAGTTCGCCCGACCCCTCGTCACTTTGTTGAACGAAAAACAGGGCGCGCTATTTTCTCGATTCTGGAAACTGAAACTGGCTCCTCAAAAAAATGTGCAATTGTCTCCCTCTTTGTTTATTCCTTAGCGGAGGCAAAATGAATCTATGAGGTCGCGCGTTTGCGTATGTGCGACCCGACTACTATAAAGACCTACGTGTAGCCTACAGGTTGGCGAGAGATCGATCATTGACGCTCATATAGATCTAGGTTCTGATAGGTTTACACTTATAAATGGTGTATTTTGGGGAGTTCAATGAATTTTTGCTCCCACGAGAATGCAGTTCTCTACGTGCAGACACTTGTACATACAATCATCGGAGCGAGTCAAATTGTAGTGCCAGATTTCCTCATGGGTATGAATCAGAGACTGTTACACTAAACAGTCTGGTTAAACGAGCAGATCTGAGATCGCCCGGACAACAGAACACGGAAGGCGAGCATAAATTGTATATTATTAGTCGATGCATAGGGCCTATGTGATAGTGATAGTGTGGATCGGATTAGTTCAGTCGGTAGAGCTCAAGACTCCTGACCAGAAGCTTGCAATTTTGAATTCTGACTGGCTGGCTTCCTCGGCGCCTCATCCCACCCAGGCGTTATTGAGTCAGTCCTATTGGGATGTCCCCCGGGGTACACGATGCCGGGATACGCAATGTCTGTGCGTCAGGAAAGAACAGAAAGAAATGCGCACTATAAAGTGTTGGATCGACAAGTCACTAATGATCAGCTGGTGTTCCTCAAGGTTGTTTGTTCTCCTTGACGCGCTTCCTCATTGTTATCAATGATCTCCCTACAGTGGGGAGTCTAGCACTCAGGAACGCCAAACGCGCATACTTTTTCAGATATGAGGGCGCTATACAACGCGCTCAATCAGACAATCAGGCAAAACCGGACATTTCAGATTGAAGACAACATGCCCTATGGAAAATCGTATTCCATGTACAAATGAGGAGCACCACCACTTATAACATTCATTCCTCTGCCCAATGACTCTACCCTTCACCATTCACTCTGCTCTATACGGCCACACAACATGAATGAATTTGTTCATGACTGTATCTCATTTGCCAGGCAGTCGATCACCGATTGAAACTCCAGTTTGAACTGGGGCTCTGCTAATGTTGTTACTGTCAATCAATTTGGGGCGCCATATCTCCTCATTTTTGGTCTGCGTGTTGCTGATGCACCTGCTCTTTCTATGAACGACCAGATTCTCCCTCAGTGTGCTTCTAACATCTTCGGTATGGGTTGCTCACAATGAGTGGAAGGTGATTTGTATGTTGTCATTTGCGTGTAATGACCACCTCCCTCGCCTTGACCACCTCCTTCCACCTCTCCGCATTGAGGTCACGCTTCAGAGGCATTGCCTAGGTCCGTGACCTGGCGAGAGTTCGCAGCTAACAAGAGTGTTGTTTCCAGGTATGTACTCTCGCCGGCTTGTATGGAATCAGTACCCGTGTCCGGCGAGTAAACCATCAAAAATGGAACTCTCATTTCGAGTCTATAGCCCCTTATCCTCCCAGAGGGATATGATTCCTGTTTAGTGCTAGAATGTACGTTACCCCAGGGCAGCTACGTTGAGACTGAATAACGGACAAAGTGCAGCCAAGTCTGTTATTAAGTTGAGTCCAGCCCGAAGAGTTGAGTTGTAGTTCGGAGTTACAAAAAAAATTGGCATTTTCACTATTTATTGAACATAACACACAACATACTATGACCTGAAAAGGGTCGACAGAGAATAGTAACTGTTTGTAGCAGAATAACGAGCAGCCATGTGAGCTGGAGTACTTCATAGAAAACGAGGAAGGTTGATAAAATACGGATTAAAGCCTGGAATGACAAAAAATAACTGAATAAACAGAAATCGTGACTACTTCAGTGGGGAAATGCGACCTTGCTCTCCCGCTCCCAGTGAGCACAGGCCTATTAGCATTTGGCCTACCTGAATGCCTGGAGAGGGGTGGAACAGTGAAACGTCATCTTAGATCTTGGGTGATAATCTGGTATAAGATTGACCACCCATGATGCAGTTTATCCAGGTCCATATCATTACCAGGTCTTTTATCAGTTCGATTTTGGCATGCATCACATTAACTGTCCCTTATTTTATCATAAATGTTGTGAATATTTGGTTCTGGTGGTATTTAGTTGCATGTAAATATAATATTTTATTTATACATTGCTTATCAGTAGTTTTCATATACTGTTTTTCTTGAAAATCTAAACTATAGGGTTTGTTATTGATGCAACGTCTCCGCAGTAGGCTATGTATTCCATGCTCATACAGGGATTCGTTCAAAGGACGAGCTCATTTCACCTCAGTCCACGCCTCCGTTCCCAGAAGTAACGCCTGGATAAGGATTAAAATCTCCTCATATCACAGAAATATCCGCTTCCTCTTCTTTCTCGACGTCTGGCGCATCTTCTTTCACTTGCTTCCAGCCTCTGTTTTTTCTCGTGCTCCTGGAAGAGAGTGAGGTTTCGGTAGAATTTTAAATAAGGTTTTTTGCCCAATTCGTGATGGGCCTGATACCTGATGGGCATGGAGCACATATTTTGATGCACATGGTCGGCTGTACACGGCGCGCATGGTCACGTGCTTGCGAGCGAGCGCTATATCAGTCCACAGTGATTGGTTCTCCCGACAGCGTGACGTCACCAATGTGACGCCCGGAACGTTTGAAGAGGCGTGCCCCCGAGATGTGGTAGCGTGGGCATTTTACGAGGAGTCTGTGCAGTGAGATGACAACACCATGTACAATTGAGGAGACGCGCAATCTAAACTTTGAGGTCATGTCACCCGTTCGTCATGGCCGGCCAAGACGACCCTGCCGTTCACCGTTCCAGGGGAAAGGGAGGCAGCCAGAGGAAGAGAAGGGAAGACAACATCTCAGAGTCTTGGGCTGCATGCCGCCCTGTGAGAGGCCATGGGAAGTGCACAGTAATATTTAATATCGTTATACAGTACAACCAAATGTAATTTATCATTCCTGTTACAAACTTCGATTTTTTTTTTCATCGTGATGAAATGTCAATTTCGTCGTCGTCGTCAATTGCTGCCAGATCATAGAGCATGTTCATTTCCCAGCCATTGTTAATGAGTCACAAGTAAGACTTAATTCTGATGGAACATAATATGTGGCACACATTGATTACAGGTCTACTGTACACGGCAATGTCCTAAGTGTAAGTGCAGCGGTGCTGTCAGTAGCACCCATATGTCACTTTATGCAAAATATATGTGCTACCCAGGTAGTAAGCTTATGAAACAGAGCTCTTATTTCATTTGGATTGGAACTCTACCACGAACCTGAATAGAACCTCCATGTCTTCCAGCGTCGCTGGTAATGGGACGCCCTTGGTCTCAGGGAAGAAAAGGCAGAGTAGTCCTGCCGCAATTGAGAGTACTCCAAATACTATTGCGGGCAGGCTGTCCCAGGCCTCTCCAAGAATCAGCAGGAGTGGGGCCGCGACGCCCCCTACACGGGAGCATATAAGGAAGAACGCCAGACCGGTAGACCTACAATGAGGAAAGAAAGAGAAAAGAAATAGGGACCTTTTGCATGTTTGCTTAACCTCCACGAGCTCCAGCATTCCGCAGGCCAAAACCATGGAGGCTAGAACTGGCTCCAGTTGTTCTGATACCTCCTGTTACCCAGTTCCAAACATCCAGGGAACAGGGAAATGTCATCAAACGTTAGATGACAATTCCCTGATCGGATTCGTCATTCTTACCAATACTTTGTGGAAGTAGCAAAAGCGTTACTATTGCTCGTTGCTCACTGCTCAGTAACGTCCCGAGGGGACTGGACGGACCATTATCACACAGATTCTGTGCAAGGTAGTGATTTCCGGAAACCCTGCAGCGCGGAAAATTTAAACCAGCTTGAAGTTGGTCTTAATAACACTTACTTATTGTGTACTGTCCTAGCCTCTTGAATTCTGTTTGATTGATAGGGCTTGCTAGCTAGAAGCTACTGGGAAAGCCTGATACTGAACCATCGTCTTACTTTATCATGTTACCAAGGGGAACAACATGAGGTCATACCTAACACTGCAGGCAGGGGCATATAATAATGTTAATGGACTATACTGACATCCCTGTTCTCCTTCCATACCAACAGTCCCTAAGACGCCACCGGTAGTGCCGGACCGCAGTTCCTCTCCCTGTGCTTGTACCAGATACGAATCACAACTGAGGGAACCGGACTGCACCAGCGACAGATACCTAGCGCGATGAGATCCATCCCAATCGAGCCTTCCTGATCACCGAACTCGGTTTGATTTTTCGTGCCGAGTAGAGAAGAAACTAACATGTTCTCCTCGGAATCACAAGCTGCAAACGTTGGATTGCTGGTCTAAGCACCGACCCACCAGGCTCATAAAGGATCCGTTATCAGTGTATATATAAGTTTTTCGATTTGAACGATACGCGTCGACAACCCCATGTGACGAGTCATTCCAGAGTGTCACAATGCCATGAAATTGAATTATCAAAAGCTGTAGATGTGATGATCTGTGGCATTTCAAAGTGCATATCGTCATCTCTTCTTGACCTCTGTAATGTTGCCTTCAATTACCGGTAGATTTATTTGGCTTCACCAAACTCCCAGCAAAATGCAGACTGGTTTAGCATCATCTCTATCCGTCTATTGCTATAGAGATTGCTATACGTCGGAGTGCGAAACTCGATTCAAAGGGCAGACTCAAGAGGAAGAACTGTCAGATTCAATCAACGCGGATAACTTAGGTGACCGAGCGGTATCAGTGACGTTTGGCATACAGCAACATCGTCCTGTTCCGGATTCGATTCCAGCATTAACTATCAGACGTTTCTATCCAGAGGTGGCTGTACTTGCAGTGGCGGCTGGCGGGGTCTCGGTTTCCAGGTCATTCCGTGGTGCCTGGTCATTTCGGGGGATTGTTTCGGATTAGTTGCAATAACTCGTATCGTCGTTCGGCTGTACGCAGTTACAATGGTTGGACTTTGATAAACTTCTGCTCCACTAGGATATGAGAACGTTGTCGAGTATTGGGGTTCAATGGGTGTCAGTAGGGTGGAGACGTAATATGGCAGTCCCGAGAGCAGATTGGGGTTAGTTACTGAGCACCCATGCCTCGACATCATCTGAGAAACTAGTCGAAAGAGAAGGCGAGTTATCGCCGGTGCTCATCCACGATAAACACAGCCAGTTTTCCTTGAGGAGCATTCGGTGACTCTCTGAACCGGAGCATTCGAATCAACCCCTCCAAATCCAATTATCAGATTATACCAAAGGTATGGTTATAAGAGGGGAAGAACATACGACCCAGGTCGATAAATCGTGGACTAGAAAGAGCCGCGAATTGATTCACCGAACACGCTGATGGCTGATTAGCTTACCTCAGGGAGGTTGGCATTAGTTCAGAGGACCAGCTACCGATCACTGAGTAGGATGCTGTGATAAAGAACTTCCCCAGCATAGCAACAAGAGCTCGCAGTATCCCCAACGCTGATGACAAATGATATAGAATTGGTTAGTTAGGAGGAATTCATTTATCAGCGCCTCCATAGTGGGCGAGGAGCTGCCAAGAAATATAAAGACTGAGCTCACTGAGAATAACATGAAGTGTAGGCTCACTTTGTCCGGAGTGATCAGATCCTCAGAAGTTATGCAACTTTGTTGTAGTAGTAGTAGAGTAGAGCTCGATGTCATGTTCAGGGCCAGGTTCATCTGATATTGAATTGATGCTAGCGGAACATGGCGGGTGGTCTTATTATGAGTGATCGAGTAACTGAAAATTCGAACTGAATTGTTTAATTCGCTTTCGATTTCATTTGAGATAATCTGCTTAAAGGAAAGCCACTGAGAACCTTACGAATGACAAGACTGTAGCACAGTTCAGTTACCACAGAGACTCTTAACTTGAATCAGACATGATTCCCGGCATTTCGAGGAGAAACAAATTAAACATGGGTATGGCACAGCGATACGTGATTATGATCGGGTCTACTGTGGTCAGCGGATAGTCAAAACAGTAACAAGTACATTTAGAGACGTGTCTCCTTACAATACAATTCAACGTACCTTTGCTGTACCAAGCACATACGAATTTCATTGAATTTTATTCATTTTAGGGAAAAAAACTCGTATATCATAACAACCAAAGTTCTTACGGAGGAGCGGTGTGACGCACAACGTGAAACCGGCAAGGAGCATCATATAAACGGTCGACCTTTTCCTCCCGATGATCTCTGGCATAAACATGCACAACGTATTAGCCGGTATCTCGATAATGCCTGATATCACGAACGATAGATACGGATCAATACCAAGCGATGATGCATTCAGGGTGAGGCCATAATAAACCAGAGTGTGGACAGCCCTGAAAGATGAGCAAAATGAATAAATGGAACAGCCCTGAAAGATTAACAAAATAATTGAAAGTGAGAGGATCTCCGATAAACTCGATAACAGCTTCTCTCCCATGATCACTATGATCTTCATAATCACTTTGAAAATCTTCATAATCATCATGATAAACATGATGTTCATGATGATCATCATTCATATTGTCGTCGTCATCATCATCATCAACCATCAACATCACCATATATCGTTGATATTGATGATAACCATTATCACTGTCAACATTATCGGCCACAATCAGTGTTCAATTGATCTAAAACTATTTATTTCCGTTGCTAATCAGTCTAATTAGTCAGTTTAGGTTGATATTGTGGACAATGTAGAGAACAAGCTCACCAGTTAAACCCACAGTTGATGGTGAAGAACAGAAACCATGGTTTTGAGAGGAGAACTCGGATATCTCCTAATCTACTCCGAGGTGCAGAATCCTGGAATAAAGCGATACAGTATGAATAATACATTCAAGATGGTGTTTCGTCTCAAAATATTGATTGATGACGTCACGGAATCTGAGTCTCCATTCTGCTGACGTGTTTCCTACCCAGCGATATATATTGGCCGGTATCGAATCGGTTATATCGTCACTATGATAAGTCAGTGTGAACTTCTTCCCGGTATAGTGTGGGACGACTGTTTCGCAAGCGGACCCGTCCATTATTCATGCGGGTAATGCGAAGCAATTCTGCCTCTGCCGATATTCCCAAACTATTACAATTATACAAATTCGTGTCAATGCATAATCAGTCCATATAGACATTAGAATGAACTTTGAGGGGATGTCATGCAAACGGCAGCGTCCAATATTCGACGGGGGATTTGAGACGATACCTCATCGTTAACAAAATGTGTGTGAATTAAAGTTCCATCGCTCCACTCCTATACAGCTATCACTACTGTTAGTATATACTGCGATTGCTGGTTCTATGGAGTCGCCACCAGTTGGCTAACTATCAACTGGAAAATGCTCATGTAAATGCTGTTTGTGAGGCTATCACAGGGTTTCTCGGACAACTCCCAAAAAGTTGTTGACAGCAGAAAAGAATCGAGATGAGTGCCCAAAACTTTCCTGAGACTCTCCCAATAATGTTAATATTTCTCTTTATGCAAGCTTACAACTTTTTCTCAGAGTGGTTTAGGAGTAACAGGGCAAAATTCGACGATAAAACCATATTTTCATCAATTTTTGGCCGTTCCGATTGGATTCCGTCGGGAATTCGCAGCCCATGTCACTTTATTATGAAAAAATAACCTAGAACCGGGCAAGCGCAGACCGAAGGCCTTCTGGGTATGACCAAAATCAGGTTTGCCACTCGGCTAATAGTCTTTCAGTGAGACGTATGGTACTAAACCACAGTAACAGAGCTAGCCCAACACTCACTACTCTGTACTAACTCTCTTGCACACTTCATCCACCAGTAAATTCTAGCGATTAGACACCGAATGTTCAGCTCCATTGATCCATGAAATGGAAACTGGAGTGCAACCAGCGGAATGCGTCTTTTATCTCTACCTTCAAGTCTGAGCTGAAGGTTCACACTATAATTATTATTCTTGAAGACCAATAGAAGTGCTGAATTTGACTTTGAAGATTGTGATTCTTTTTTATTAGTATATTAGGAAAATCTATTCAGCAAACTGTCGATCAGTCACTAAGAATATGAAAATGTGGTTAGGTTTACTATGAGGCATTGTTTCATTACATCACAGGGGGAAGAAAATACATGTTCAGAACAAAGTCAATACGGAACTCGGCGTCCCCTGTCGTATCTAACCTATCAATTTAGATATCCCGATGATCAGACAAGTTCGGAACTTTTATTGTGGGATGTGGGGGTGATGAGGTACCCTCTTTTTTTCGTTTCCAAACAATGGGTTGGTACCACTACCACCACCACTACTACCACTACCACCACTACCACCACTACCACTACTACCACCACTACTACCACTACTACTACCACTACCACCACTACCACCACTACCACTACTACCACCACTACTACCACTACTACAACTACTACTACCACTCCACTACCACTACCACTACTACTACTACTACTACTACTACTACTACTACTACTACTACTACTACTACTACTACTAGTAGCAGTAGTAGTATTACTGTGTAATCGTACTACTAATATGATTACCGTGAAGAGGTTTATATCCATGATTGATGCGGAGATGAAGGCGGTTTACCCGCCTGCCAACGTATAGTTTGTGCTACGTGTGTTAGGCGAGACCATGCCAAACTGACATCAAGATTGTTATTATAGTCTAGTGCTGGAATTCCAAATTTGACCTGAACCCGGGAATACCGGCGTCATCACAAAATGTGTAATGGTCTCTGGTACTACGAGACGAGCTCTTCCAGAATATGTGGGAAAGTGGGGGTAATGCCAGATACCTTCCACTAGACCTGGGTACAATACTAATGGAGATCATGCAGAATAATCATTATCACTGTCGAGAACAAGTAACGTAGTAACCAGTAATACGCCAATAGTATATTCGAATGCAACAGTTTTGGACTCACCGACCGGTGCACGGGATTACCCCGCGATCCGTGGAAGTTATTATAAGACTTGATATTCAACAAACAGCGATGTCATATCGCGACAGATGTTTAGATAACAGATAGTTGATGTATAACATTGCACTTCACATAGGTGAGGAGAGTATTAACCAGGCTGATACTGTTCGTGATCCGGGTGTCATATTTGACAAGCATCGTAACATGGCTGCCCATGTTAAAAGTGTTTGTTCTGCTGTGATTATGAGTGTAAGACATCTTGGCAGAATCCACCTTTTCCTCTCTGATGAAGCTGCTGAATCAGTCGCCCATGCTCTCAGCACTTCTACGACAAACACCTGTAACTCCCTTTTGGTTGGCCTCCCTGCGTCCACTCTCAGACCAATTCAGAGGGTTTCTAACATCACTGCGCGTGTTGTTACTCGGTGCCCAGACAGACCCTACCCATGTTGCCACTTTGCCTAATTCATTTCATCAGCTTCCAGTTGAGTCCCGTGTTCCTTTCTAGGTCATGCTTATTTTGGCGTTGAATGGCACCATTTCTTACGTTTTTAGACTTAATTGGTCCTCGTGTTACTAGGTGTGGTTTACGATCCCAGAGTCGCTCATGGCGACCGGTATTTCGCGGTAATCGCATGTAGGCAGTTTACCAACCTCCCTCTCACACTTCACAATTCACCAACTTTGAGTCATTTCAAAGCCTACCTTAAGACTCACCTTTTCAATGTTGTCTAATTGTTTCTCTCGGTTCCTTTGTGAAGCGTTTTGAGCCTGAGTGGGGTGAGCACTATATAAAAGCGCTATATGTATGCATGTGTATGTTTGTATGGTCAAATCAGCCTCATCATTTCCGAAACTAGCTGTGTCCTTAGATGTGCTACATGGCACCAGTTTGCATATGAGGCCATTTAAAAATGGTAAAATGATCCGACTGGGAGGGGCACATTTACACATTTTCCCATGTCGAAGAATTGGATCGTAATATCATCTAATCTTGGAAGGATGGAATAATTATCTCCAAAACGAATTAGGTCCTAACATTTGCCGTATCGCACCAGTTTGCATATGAGGCCATTTGAAGATTGTAAAATTTCTAAAATTGGGAAGAGCACATTTGCACATTTTCACAAAAAAAGATAATAACATCATCTGTCCTCGGTGAAAGCTGAGTGCATAGATGTGCTCCATTGCACAAGTTTACATCCAAGGCCATTTCAAATTCAAAAATTCTAATGGGGAGGGGCACATTTTCACCAAAAATATATCATGATATCATCTGTTCCTTGTAAATCATTATTTT
>JAUOBX010000022.1:25427-36017 GCA_032360705.1 Eupentacta quinquesemita
CCCCCCCCCCCACCCCCCCAGTGGGTGCGCCCGTGCCCCTCCCCATCCCCCCCCCCCCCCCATGACAATTGTGTGTACGGCTGTACGCTACTGCTAGGTACCCTGCCGTTTATTACTGGATGATACATTCAGGGGGAAGGGAGGAGTATGGGGTGACGTACTGACGTTAGCCTAGCAGGAAGTTTGGACGGGAGGGATAGGGGGAGATTCGAACTTCCGCCACGTATTTTGCGACACTGACAAATTAACTGAACTTTCTTCGCATCTGTACTTTCTGAAATTCATTTCTGAAATATGCACAGCGACTCCAATTTTGAACTACCATCTTCTCATCTTACGATAATTTTGGGGTTACTTTTACACCAGAGAAGATATTGTGGGGCAAAAAACGATAGGAAATGTAGTCAACGTTGGTCCGAAGTGATTTTTTGACGATTATCAGGCATAATTTACAATTTGTAAACAAATTCCCCTCGTTGGTTTCCATTCATACAGTATACAATCACATTAGTATGCGAGGCCCAAAACTCGCCATCCCATAATAGTCTCCCGCCAATCCTATGTTGGCTGTTACTTTATTAACCATACCCCCACAAATACAATTATTCCTCCAGTTTCATCACCGCTATGTTCACTAATTCTAGATGATTGAGGAATAAAAAGTGGATAAATGATATATCTGGAGCATACTGATATAAATAATTCCATAAAACCCGTGATCAGACAATAAAATACTCTAACAAAATATTTTCCGGCGGGCTCGTTGTTGTGAGGTCGTATCCCTTCACCACACCCAAGGATGTAGGTCCCCTCTTGGTTTTCCTCAACGATCAAAGACTTGTGCTCTGAAAATAGGTCACACCTAAGCGTGCTCAGAGACGAAGGGGATTTATACCGGAAATAGGGAGGTGCAATATTATTTTTCATAGAGGAAAAGGATTCCAATTTACTAATTGCCGGTGGATTCGTCAATGTGGACCTCCATTAGGCTACTGTATTGTGTATGTTTTGTGTGTATATTGCATGTATGGTGTGTGCTGTGAGGAATATCACATGCACAACCCCGTGTGTACAAATGCTGCACACGAACAGAGATAGAAATTCGCCCAATACCTCTTTCCATCATCGATGAAAACGGGCAATACTCATCATAAAGTGAATTACCAGAAACAACCATGGCGTGTTGTTTGAGTGAAGAGGCTCGGGAACAAAAACGAATTAATCAAGAGATAGAAAAGCAGCTTAGAAAGGATAAACGAGATGCGAGAAGGGAGCTGAAACTGCTCCTACTCGGTGAGTATGCAGTGTAAACAGGTTAGGCTATTCAAGTTAGGCTATGCTGAGCCTACAGACACAGTGTAATGTGTATTGGCTGAGGCTAACGTTAGGCCTAGGCTAGGCCTATCCTTCATCCCTTGTTGAACTTTTTATATTGATTGGTGACTTATTCTAATGAGCATACAAATCACTTCATCCAGGTATAGGCCTACATGTGAATTCACCATTTTCAGTGCCAGAATTGGTCAGTGTTGTTTATGTTGCATTTGCAGATTGGTCCTAGGCTAGTGCCTAGGCTACACAGTGGACTGCACAGCTACCCTATCTGTGCAGTGAGCTAGCCTAATGACCATATTAAGACAGAGGCTGCCTGTCGCCAGGTTTGGTCAGCGCTGGCGCAAACCCGTCTTCTACTAATCGGGACGGGGTCCCTCTTATGAAGTGGTTTTAGTTGGCCAGGCGCCTCATTCGTGGCTGTTGCCAATGCCGCTGTGTGGCCTGGGTTGGAGTTGGAGTAAGCCTATTTTGTATTCAGCAATGTGATTTCATTTAGGGGGTGGGGAGGGGGTAATTTTAGTTACCTCACATGTTATGTTGTCTCTTCATATTAGTTTCTATTGGTTTTGTGTTACAGCTTTCTCGTTTTTGTTGGCAGCCGTCAGCTGTATGTAGTTCTGTTGAGGCCGTCGGCCCGAGTCCGTTTCTTGTGACGTTAAACTTAAAAGCACACCCGCTTGCCTAATGTTTACTTTGGGCCTAGGCTAGGTGCACATTTGTGACATTCTCCATCATGTTTCACTTTCATCACTCATCAGTTGTGTGTCAACGAACCAGCATATCACTTGAGTGAATACTTCTATTTTCCAATCAATTGCAGTGTAGCCTACATTCCCTACAAGTTACAACACAACACCAATCCAAGTTCCAGATCCAACTTTTGGACACTCCCACTGCATTGTTTCCAATGGATTGACCTGCTCGACTGCACTTGATACCTAGGCTAGTGTGACTCTGTAGGCAAGTGATGAGTTGTGGGGTATTCAGTATGCCTACAGTAGGTATGCTCCCTGATATCTCTGAAGAAAATTGTATAGCCTCGATGTGCAAGTGAAAAGCCGACAGAAGCCTTGTGTATCACTCATTGAATTTGCTGTGATGAATTTCACAAATCATGTTGGATCTCCCTTCTGTCAAGTGTCATGTTGTGTTGATAGTTAGAAATGCAATTCATAGTCCTACTTTTGTTACTTCTGATTTCAGTACCCATCAGTATGATGCTACCCGGTAACTGCGATATAGGCCTACTACTGCTAGGCTAATTGGACAATGATTGGAGAACGAAGAGTCCAGGACAATGCATTATAATCATAATACGTGATGTTACTGAATTCTACCATACATCAGTACTATTGCATTGCATCGTTCAATATTTGTGAACCCATTGTATGTTATCTTTCCATAACTCTGTTTGTTCCCATATTTTGGTGCCTGGCTTCTTTTCATCAGCAATGAGATTGGCAGCCATCAGTTCAATAAAGAATTTGTGCGACATCTTCAGTCTCTTCAAATTTTTAACTGTGTCCACAGTTACGTATGCAAGTGTCATTTGTGAGTCCCACTATAAAGCATCAGCCCCTGGATGAAGTTGGTCAATGGTCATGTGACGTAAGGATACCTCCATTTTCAACCAGATGTTGTGTCAACAGTGTCACAAACACAACATGAGGTGTCATTCAGTCATTGACATGCACTTCATGCCATGAGGGCAAGATGTTATGGGGATTTGAGATGTCTCAAATCAGGCAGATTTTCAGCATGAATGTCCTAGGGCAGGAAATATGCGCAGCCTGCTGGTGATTCGCCTTCTGAAAACGGAAACTTTTCAGCGATTGAATAAATATCACGGAGGGGGGGGGGGGGCAGAAAAAACATTGAATGTAGAAAAGAAATCGCACCCTTCCCTCAAAAAGCAGCAGTGAATTATTAGTTGGTATGTAGGTTGGCCTTGGCCATATGGAGTATGTGATCTATTTCGGTTTCAGTCTGGTCCAGGGTCATTGTTATTATGTGGGAATTCTTTATCATGGCAAGATGGCGAGGAATCCTTACAATACACATCGTATATTCTTGTTGATTCCTTCCTGGAGGAAAAAGGAATCTTGTCCACACAATAAATAACTAGTAAACAAGAAGGTGCAGAGGCTTCATACTTGGTATGTAGGTTGGCCATATGGAGTACATGATCCCTATTGTTTTTGGATCTGGTCCGAGGTCATCTGGGGTCAACAGAGGTCAAAGTCTAAAAACCTTGTAAACATGATGACTACTGAACAAATAAGTGCAAAGACTTCATACTCGGTATTAGGGTTGGGCGGTACCAGGATTTTCCAGTACCGGTACTACCAATTCTCACTCACATTTTTTTCGCACAGTCCGACCAGCACGGACGCTTGGTCACGTCCGATGCTGTATTGTGTAGTGTTGGTTTAGCGCAGGCTTGGCACACGCAGATCGTAGCGATGATTGAAACTTTTTTCCAAAGTTATATAAATTGCAATAAATCAGTAATCTTACATGATACACAATTACAAACGATATGGTTAGGGAGCTAAACTTGTTCTCTCTTGAAAAATGTTTATATTGTGTTCGCTGGTGCCTTCGTAGTGAATTAATAACGAGTTCCAAAACATTTCATAAAATACACGTGGTCGGAGATTGAACTAGGCGAGTCACTGTACTTGCGTTTACAAACGGCCCACTGCACTGCTACAGCACTACACGGAGCATACAGTAACTACAGCACTGCATGTCAGTAC
The DNA here is from genome assembly GCA_032360705.1 of Eupentacta quinquesemita. Taxonomy (NCBI): domain Eukaryota; kingdom Metazoa; phylum Echinodermata; class Holothuroidea; order Dendrochirotida; family Sclerodactylidae; genus Eupentacta; species Eupentacta quinquesemita. Next base: position 29,522 of record JAUOBX010000022.1, read on the forward strand.
AGCCCAGTGTATAATGTACAGCTTGCGCACAAGGAAGACATGTGGAAAAGTCAATGCGAAAACACTGTGGTAAAACGATGATTTTGCCTCGCGACACTACATCATTGAAAGGAATACAACTAGCAGGCTGCGCGGCGTATCGTAGCTCGCAATGGTACTGGGGATTGCAAGTGCGATTGCTGTACGTAAGCGATATATGCAACCTATAAACCGAAGATTTTAATGATCGTTATTGATACTAATCGTCTTAGTAGTAATCGATGATAATTTCATGAATGTGTAAGGCAATGAAACTTTTTTCTGTGAGGTCAAGTAAATGAATAAATCACATGATAGAACGCCAAGAATGGTACATACAAATACATCGCGATTGCGATGTAGGCATGATACATAACAGGGACTTCCCGATTTAGCTTTTCTGCCAGCAGAAAACTGTTTGTGTGCAAAACGGAACGGACTGAAGACTGACTGACTTTTTCCACATGTACTTAATCTGGACATTTTTAGAGGGTTTGGAGATCGCATATGAACTGAAATTGTACATAAATTGGAACTTTTCATATAGAATGATGTTGTACTAGTCTTATGCATTAGCAAATGACAGTTCAGGATTAGTAGTACCATTTAGAAGCTGTTAAAATCAAGATTTTTTTGAGAGGGGGGGGGGGGAAATCCCACTAACGTTTTCCCTGATGCGGGATTGGCAAGGGAGGTGCGGGAATCCCGCAATGGCACAGCTTAGCATGAGCACTGCCTTGTGAACACAATAAGTCCTGGAAGTTAGATCGATTTGATCCGTAGCTTAGCGGTACGTTCAATATAATAGACAACTACAGTGAATATTATCAAAATTAGAGACAGAGTTTAGCATTCACAGTACATTTGCTAAGAGCAGTTAAAAACCTAAAGATGATATGAAAACTATTCATGTACAGTGACTTGATGCTCACTGATGATTGATTTTTTTTCATTTATGGAAATGGATTGACTATATCATCTACTGTTTTCTGATGGTATGTCCCTGATGATGATGAAATTATTCACTGTGCTATTAAAGTTCTTGTTTTGTTCTGTTTGCTGCAGGACCTCCCGTCGATCCGCAACTCGGAAGCCCCCAGGAGACTCGTGGGCCTCGCTCGCCAAGGACCTCCACATGCTAGCGGAGCTGTCCCAGACTGCACGGGTGCAACCACCCGCAGCGCACCAGGATGAATCGGAGGAGGCAGAGGAACACGACCCTCACTTGAGGGACAGTGACGAAGATGAGCTGGTCCTGGCCTCTGCTCTAGCTCCTCTCCCGGATGATACTCAGAATATGACGACTCCTGAACGAGGCAAGCCCATCCCTCCAGCATTCAGGGAGTCTCCGATGGATGGCATCTGGGAGGATGACAGCTGGTTCGAGAACGAGTCCTTCATGACCATAGCGACACAGCTGGAGGAGCAGGCCTGCGAACCTGCCAATGAGGGACAGTTTGTGCCAGCGGGCAGGACTGGGAAGGGAAGAATGAATGGCAATATATCTGGTAATGGTGCATTGTCCTCGAAATCACCCGTGGAAAGGAAGAGCTCTGCCCAGGATCACCAGTTCCTGTGCCCACCTAAAGTCAACCGCACCTTCAAGTCTCCTGCTAAGCCCCAGGCTCCAAGGGTTGATAGTGGGGCCCCTCCGTCAGCTCGAAAGGAGTCCAGTAAAAGTTTTGAATTTGTTAGAAAATCTGACAGAACTGCCTGTGGGAGCAGTCAGCTCCAAGGGACCACGAAATATGGCATTCCAGGTTTGCCGAGCAGCAATCAGACTGGTGGAGTTGGTGATCCCAAGAAAGAGGTTCCAACAAGTGATCAGAAATTAAGAGGAGCCCCAGTGGTGCTGTCATCTACGAGAAATAGCCAATTTGGTAATAGCCAATTCAGTAGAGGTGGATCCTGCAGCAAGTTGGACGTCGTCAAACCCATCATTCTGTCTACAAAAGCAGATGTTAGCTCAATATCCTGTGTGGTGTCATCAACGAGCGGAAAGGGGCAGATTAGACAGTTTATTTGCAGCAACTCTGAGGTTTCAGCTCACAAATCTGTCATCATGAGCGGAGGTACTTTCCCGAGTGAATCTGGTACCAGTTTGAGTTCGAAGGTGCCATGCCCAACTAAGACAGTGAAAAGCCAGTTTTGCAAGGCTGGCAGATCGAATGGTGCCTTAGAGACGAAAAACAATGGGGTGAATGCGCCAAAGAAGTCTCCCTCTAAGCCTCCATCGACCTTTGTGGGAGGCAGTCAGTTTTGCAAAGCAGGGCGAGGCAGCAGTGCCAGTTCTTCTGATAAAATCAGCAGTGTAACTCTGAATTCAGTACCAGGATCAAATGACACAGGGACTTCGTCTTCCAGGAAGATGAGTCCGGAAAGGATCTTCCAGTCGGGAATCACAGCTCCGTCCAGTGGTCAATTTCCTAAGACAACACCTCTGCACGCTCCACACATCTCAAATAACAGATCTAATACTGTCGTCCAACACAACATGCTAAAACCAAGTGTCGAAGTTGACAAAGACGAAAGGTCACCTGTCACTCCTGACGATCCAAATGGGAGCATGGAACTATTCAACTCCAGTTTGGGGGAAGAGGCTGCCGGGAAATCTCTAACACCTCAGAAGGACAGCCATGACAGAGGATTTCCAAAGAGGGAGTTTAACAAGTTGAAACAAGATGAAGGTCCGCAAAAGCGAAGATCTGTAAGCAGGAGAGATAGTGACCTGTTCTCAGAGTCTAGCTTCATAGATGAGGAGCTCCTCGCGGCTGTGGAACTGGAGGAGCAGAACTGGGAACTTGCATGCTCTCAGAGGTTGCAGGAAAGTGCCAAGGTATCCCCCGAGGCATACCCTACTAGCACACATGGAATTGGCGGAGGTACTTTCAACCAGTTCGGCACTAACTCACTGAAGGATCCATGTGACACTTCGAGCAAAAAGCTGGCTTCAACGACAAAGCATGAGAAATCTGTGCTAAACATCCAGAGCAATACTAAATGCTCCCAGTTCAAAGCTCCCCTCGCACAGTTCTCATTTTCCTCGAAGGATAAAGGATCCACGAGCAGGAATAAGGTGTCACAGTTTGGGAGAGCCCAGGACAATACCTCAAGTTCAGTTGTGCCCAGAGGTCCTCTGAAGAATCACAACATCAGTAGACCTCAAGTTGGATCCTCATCTCATTCTCCCATCAAGAGTGCAGCACCCCAAATTCCTACTATTCCTGCAAGAGCTAACTTTCAGGCCGTTGAGAAACACGTTCCTGCAAATACTCACTTTCAGGCCAATGATGTACCCATCCCAAAGAATGTCCCAGATGCTCCCAAGAACAAAAAGGCAACCTTCCAGTTCTCTGGGGGTCAGTTCAAGCACGGAAAGGTTGCACCACCTAAACCTACCTGTACATCTCAGTTAGCTGGGCCATCTGTTAGCAAAGAGCCAGCAGCCGCCAGTATTCACACCAAAGCTACTACATCTGTCACGGGTCAGTTTCAGTTCAAGATGAATCCTGCCAGAGGTCATCAGGAGACAGCCCATGCATCTACCTCCAGTAGTGTTGATCCTCAGAACAGTTACTGCTCACAGTCTTCAAGCCAGTTCTCTGCTGGCTCTCAGTTGAAGACCATGGACGATACAACGTGGACGGAGGTCACCCCAAGTCCAGTGTTTGCGGCAAACAATCCACTGGCAGTAAGTCGCCAGAACAGTGTGCCGTGTGTGACCACTCGGACTGGGCCTCGTAGCAAGGATATTGTATCTAACGACTGTGTTTGGCCTCCTCAGGAGGGTAGCAAGAAGGTAGCGGAAGTTGGACCCAAGGACCGTGCTCCTCAGTTTACGAGGGCAAGTAAGCGCTCACCAGATCAGTTTATGAAAGCTACTGTTGTAGGTAAGAGGCGGAGTGCCTCCCCAGTAACTACTAAGCATCCGAGGACTCTCTCAAACGAAACGTCACCTCCTGGGATTTCAGGGAATAAGGACTCGAGGAGATCATCGGATGACTATGTTGCACCATCGCAGGAAGTCTCAAACGGAAGGGGCCTGTTACCCAGGAAAACTGGGACCTCACAGTTTGCCAAAGTACCAAAGTTGTCACCTGAACAATGTCAAAATGTTACTGTTTGGCAAGATGCTTCATCCCTGCATTGTAGCACTAAGACCAAGGAGAGGAGTCCACAGTTGAACTCCAATGCACTAAGAACCCTGTCTGGGAGCATCAACAGGCAGCCCTCTCAATTCAACAAAACACCAAAGAAAGCTTCTCCAGAACAGGATGACAGAGGACTGGGGAACTTGAGGCATCAGCAGAAGGAACAACCCACTGCTGCCACCATATCTGCCTGTACTGGAGACAGAGGTAAGCTTCATCTCATACAGTGAGAATATGAATTATTGCATCTAAGGAGTTTACCACGATGCTGTTCAAACTACAGCACCTACAAGTGAGTAGATTCCATCCAAAACACAAATAATATTCCAGTAGAAGAGATGTGGAAACAATGAACAATAAACTGAAATTAGAATGATTGTGGCATTTAGTCCCAGTGGCCCTCTCGTGTGTCTTGTGGCACATAACTTCCTTGAAATGCCAGCTAGAAATGTTTCATATGTGAGCAGTAGGAAAAAGTTATTGTAACATGAACATGCCTCAGTTTTTTTATTCCTTGATGAAAGTCTAAGGAAACTTTGCAGCCATGACATTGTGTGTGTATGTATATGTATGTAATGCCTGGCTTGGTCACACAATAACTCGACCCCACTTGGGTGGATCAACCTCATACTAGGTATGTGGGTTCCCCATAATAAGAACATGATCCCTATCGTTTTGGGGTCAGGTCAAAGGTCATCTGAGGTCAAAGTCTGACGATCTTGTTAACAGCATAAATCCAGAATGCTTGGTCTGAACAGGCTGAAAATATTTCCTATGTGAGCATTAAGAATTTTGTTCGCACAAATGAATTATGAAGAAGTTATTGTGACATCCTCAGTTTTCGATTCCTTGACGAAAGTCTAAGGAATCTTTGCAGTCATGACAGTGTGTGTGTGTTTGTATGTATGTATGTATGTATGTGACGCCTGGCTTGTTGACACGTTAACTCGACCCCACTTGGATGGATCAACCTTATACTAGATATGTGGGTTCCCCATAATGAGTACATGATATGATCCCTATTGTTTTTGGGTCAGGTCAAATATCATCTGAGGTGAACAAACAGGCTGAACAGGCTGAAATTTGGTATGCAGCTTTGTTATGAGGAGTACCATGACCATATCGTTTTTGGTGTAAATCGAGGGTCATTTTGTGGAGAAATAGGAGATTGTAGAAAAATCGATATTTTGGCCAATTTCATCTTGTTAACACGATAACTCAACCCCACTTGGATTGATCCAGCTCATACTTGGTATGTGTGTTCCCCGTGATGAGTACATGGTCCCGGTCAGAGGTCAACAGAGGTCAAAGTCTGAAAATCGTGTTAACAGTCCAGAATGCTTGGTCCAACCAGGCTGAAATTTGGTATGCAACTTTGTTATGGGGGGTACATCAACCCTAGTGTTTTTGGTGTAGACCAGGGACCATTTCAGGAAAATGAATGAAATTGTAAGAAAAAAGTTTATTTTGGTCAATTTCAGCTTGTTAAACATGATAACTCAACCATCATTCCTATTGTTTTGTGGTCAGGTCAAAGGTCAATAGAGGGCACAACATGCTTGATCCGATCAAGCTGAAATTTGGTATGCAGCTTTGTTATCGGTAGTACACAAACCCTATTGTTTTTGGTGTGGACCGAGCATGATTTTTTGGGTGAATAACACAATAACTCGACCCCACTCAGATGGAATGAGCTCATACTTGGCATGCGTGATCCCCATGATGAGTACATAATCCCCATTCTTCTGGGGTCGGGTCCGAGGTCAACAGAGGTCAAAGTCTGAAAACCTTGTTGATAGCAAAAGTTATAATGATTCGGCTCTAGCAGGCGATTACAACAACACTATTGTGCTGTTGGTTTCACTTGGAATGAAACACATGATCCCTATTGTTGAGGCCATCAGGAGTCAATGCAGTCAAGGAATCACTGAGCCTCTTAGCTTTCTGATTATATTTGTTGTTGGTTGTCCACCATGGCCACCGTCCCTTTGCATGTTGAATGGTTTTCCCATTAGCTCCAAGCAGGGTTATAGCAAGTTGACTGTTTTGCCAGATAGTGTATCAGTTATGAAAATGTAGATCAATTTGTAGATAATTGGTGAAGATGGCATTTTATATGACCAATTTGCCCTCCATATCACCTCACCTCACCTATCCCGTGACTGCTGTTGCTGTCGTTGGGGCGTCATTGATGATAGAGCCACTACACTCCTCCATACGGACCTGTCCTCCACCCTTCTCTGGGATTTCGCAAAGGTCAAGCCAGTCCATTCCTTGATGTTATCTTCCCATCTTTTCCGCTGTCTTCCACGTCTGCGAGAACCCTT
>JAUOBX010000023.1:4981-17587 GCA_032360705.1 Eupentacta quinquesemita
GGTACTGTAAGAACGCTCGTTCAGTCACAGGCTGCGTTTAATGAGCTTACATTTATTCGAATTTAATTTGACATTATTAAAATCACTAATATTAATACAGTCACTCCCATAAACTATAGTAGTCTGGCAATCACTATTAAAAAGATGTATTTTGGGCATTAGGAGAAGCCCCAGGGTACAATATACCAATAGAAGGAAGACTGTATAAAAGGATTGTCTACATTCACCACCCCGCTGATTGACATGATTCGCACTGGTACCTTTGGTAATAAAAACATTGCCAAGAATGTCCAACCTGTTTGCATTCTCCATAACTGAGTTCTTCATGTTATGATTATCCATCAGTGCTAATCACGAGCTATTTCGGAATAGATATATTCGTCGCAATATAGCGTCATGTTAGTGTTGAATTCAAAGGAATCACGGTAACCATTTCGAAACATTGGCTACGATATAAGTTACATTCTCAATGGCTCCCCACGACTCAGAGGCGTTCATTCGTCTCTCATATTACCAGGATTACTAACTGGCCTCACGATTGGACTGTCAAACTATTGAATGGTCCCTGGCGCAATTGAAGAGGTCGATAAACGGATATTCTTGATCATCAGCGAATGATCTCCCAAGTTATGATCTGCTACCACATACACATATAAGATCTATCTATTTGATTGAATGGCGGAACAAAACGCGGAAAACAACCTCCGTTTTGTTTTGCGATATTGAAGACTCTCCCGTCTCTAGTGGGCGACTGTGTCTCATTGTCTTATTACAGTTACACTCCTGTCGCTTCGTTGCGCTGTTAACGGAATGTAACTCAACCGCGGTCGACTCGCCTTACCTAATTTGAATTGTTAAACAGTCGTCATTTGCGAGTGTGAGTTCTTGAACCAGTTTGTAATTCATGAACGACAGCAACACATAATTTGATGTTATCAGGAATAGTAGGCCTAGTTCGTATACATGACATTACAGCGAACAATTATAAAGCGTTTTTCGAAGGACACAAAGCGCTATAACAAGACAAACGGAAATACAACGAGGGTACAAAAAAAATAAACTTGAATCAGTCTTGAGAGACCTTTCAAAGATGCTTAGAGATTAACATTGGGATACCGTACCGCAGCCGGACTTTGTTCCACAGCTTGTTGACACTAGACGAGAAGGCTTGGTCACCCATCAACCTGTTATTCTGGAAACATTCAGTAAAATGAGAACTCGTGAGTACAAACGGCGCTGATATATATACTGCTGCCACATACTCGCCGTTCTTATCGGAGTGCGTACCTGGTTCCAATGAGCGGGGGTAATGCTGTAAAGCGCCTTGATCAGTTGTTAACTGGATACGTGGGCTATATGAGTCTAAGCATTATTATTATTATTATGAATGGTACCCTGCATTCTCGCAGTCTTGCCATGCAGATATGCCTCATACAATCGTAGTCAAATTTTGTTGTGAGAGACGATGACCTTTGAATGACGTCGGAACCGGCTTTGTGAAATTCGATATCGGAACAGCATCATGTCAGAATGAGTTTTTGTCAATTTGTGCAATTTGAGATAAATTAAGGTTCAATTCATTTGCGATATAAATTTACACGTTGTCAATATAAATGTTGACGTTATGAATACGTCACTGTTGCCAGTTAGCTAGTGGGTAGGCGGTGGGCCTACCACCATTCCTCAGCTATAAACAATTTTTCAAAAAAATTACTAAAAATGGCCCCCCATAGGTACAACATAAATAGCGTTCCTGTACACATCGTCTAAAAACCACACACGAAATTTTCAGCTTGATCGGTCCAGTCAGGCTAGACTTTGCTTGATTACAAGGATTCTATCAAAATTTGACAATTTCTCATTTCCCCCCAAAATGACCCCCCATCGGTACAAAAATAAATAGCGTTCCTGAACACATCATCAGGAACCCACACACTAAATTTCAGCTTGATCAGTCCAGTCAGGTTGGTCTTCGCTTGATTACAAGGATTTTATGAAAATATGACAATTTCCCAATTTTTGACCAAAAATGACCCCACATCCGAACAACAATAAATAGCATTCCTGTACTCATCGTCAGGAACCCACACACCAAATGTCAGCTTGATCGGTCAAGTTAGGCTAGACTTTGCTTGATTACAAGCTAAAAATCTCTAAAATAGCAAAATTTCATAATTTCCCCATTTTTGACCAAAAATGACCCCTCATCGGGACACGAATGAATAGCGTTCCTGTACACATCATCAGAAACCAACACATCAAATTTCAGCTTGATCGGTTCAGTCAGGCTGGACTTTGCTTGATTACAATGATTCTATCAACATTTGACAATTTCCCAATTTTTCACTAAAAATGACTCCCCATCCGTACAACAATGAATAGCGTTCCTGTACACATCATCAGGAACCCACACATCAAATTTCAGCTTGATCGGACCAGTCAGGTTGGACTTTGCTTGATTACAAGCTAGGCGTCACATATATACATACATCTATCCTTACATCCATCCATCCATCCATCCATACGCCACCATGACTGCAAAAATTCATTGGGTTTCACCACAATGAATAAAAAAACGGTGGCGCACTTCAGGAATGATGCACTCCAAATAAAAGCTCACAACTGTAAGATAAGGTAGAAACTTATGATGGGTGAGCCAAAGTTATCACCTTTAAGATTCACTTGCGGAGTTATGCAAGTTCCAAGCAGCACTGAATTTATCCTAGAGCTAATGGGAGATCCATCCGCCAAATTGTCAGCGGAACTGTGGTTGCGTTTTCAGACCAAACATATATATGAATGTAGGTAACACAAAGATGAGACGAATGTTTGGGTTATGGAATACGCTCTATTCATCCACACAAGTTTCGTAACGATGAATTAGCACCATCAGCCTCTGGATGAACCAATATTGTATCAGGATACTCATTCAATTCCCAACATGAATATACAGCATTTTAGTTTTTAATGAGGAAGCCATAATTAATGGAGGAAGGAACGAATCACGTTAAAGTACTATTGCAGACAAATGTAGATCAGGAAATATGAAAAATGTGGATACTTTTACTCAACGAATTAGGAAAAACCCTAAACACGCAATATTCACTTTGACAATCCGAACAATTTGTAATTGATTGTCCTATCGTTTTAGGCAACTCAGCATGCTTCAACATTAATACTATGTTTTCTCTTCTCTTGCAAATAATTACCGTCACCATTCAGACGGTGGTATATCATTTTCTAGAGAGATGAATGTACGAGTAAAATGAAGACAGCCTGTCAGATTGTTCAGGTGGAACAGAATGGAATAGTCTGTGACTGGATGCTTTCTACTAACCCAATGCACATGGCACATACTTCGAACGTCTTTAACTCTTTCACAGAATATTATATATATATATATACGTTTGAGTTGTTAGATTCATATATATCTCATCCACAATCATCTGGTACTCAACCTCCTTCCATCCTTTTTCCTCTTTCAGCGCTGACGAACGCTTCGATGCAACCTATCACGTGAACGTTATAGCCAACTATAACGGTTCAGTCGAGTGGTTACCTCCCGGGCTCGTTCGGAGCACGTGCGCGATTGACGTCACCCATTTCCCCTTCGACACCCAGACCTGCATTCTCAAGTATGGCGTGTGGACGTACCACGGGTTCCTGGTGGATCTAGATCTCTCTGGCGCGGACACCTCCAGCTTTATCGAGAACGGTGAATGGGTTTTAATGGGTAAGCTCAATTCTACAGGAAAAACACGACCGTCAAAAATGTGGCGTGTCAAATGTTCTGAGACGAGCTTAGATTCCATTGGTAAGACTGTGGATGATTCCAGAACGTTGGAATACTTAGTCCGTGCTGAAGAGCCTGGATTAGCTCCCGTATGGAATGAGCTCGCCACATTTAAGATGGTAGGACGCTGGAATCTCTCAGATCCTAGCTCATTAACGATGTGTATTTCACTGGTACACATCAGCCTCTGATTCATTGTAGGTCGGGCTGTCGAGATGACCACCGACGTAGACGTAGTTAAGGGGGCTTATATTATCATGATCGGAGAAGACTGTGTGGTTGGAAGCATCTGGTGGATGCGGTCAGGGGCTATTTAGGTATGTGCCTGCAGACAGTTAGATTGGTTCCAATCATCAGTGTGGTGGTAGTCCTCAACGGCGTCATGATCAGAAAAGAATCGAGGATTTGATGAGAGAGCTGACTCTTGGAAGATGCAAGAGACCACTTTTTGGGTTTTTGGTACGACCCAGGTGATGAAAATAGTACATTCATAATCGTAAAATTGAGAGCAGAATTCTTCAAATAGAGGATGACATTTATCAATTTCCATTTCCTCCTTTTTCAAGCCATGAAAGCCAACAAGACGGTCCAGAAATACGACTGCTGCGATGAACTCTACCCCGATGTAAAGTTTTACATATTTCTCAGACGGCGTGCAATGTACTACACTGTGAATATATTGATACCCTGTGCAGTTTTATCGGTACTGTCCCTGCTTAGTTTCCTATTGCCTGCGGAAACCGGGGAAAAACTATCGTTTTGTGAGTATTTTATGCATTTTTACCCTAATACATTAACCATGTTTCGCAAATATTAACTGCTTCAACTAACCACCTCGATTTGGTGAACACAAGATGTTAGGGTAGGCGTCGGTGTTGCCCTCTGTGACGTGGAAGGGAGTCCCCATGGTCCTGGTGGACACGTCATGTCACCATTTGGTACACACGCAGGTTCATGTTAACGAATTTGGTAGCTGTTTCGAGCTGTTCGTGACCTTATACCGACCGAAGTTGCAGCTCACTCACTGTGTTAGTATTACTTGTTAGTCAATAGGCCTGTTCACAGTTACCAGTACGCATACCCAGATGTCTGTGAGTACAAAGAAGCCGACAGCTCATTGCGTCGATTAACTAGTTCGCTCCAATCTTTGATGATTCATTGCTTGGAATGTCGGGCAAATTGTATCAAGTTTAATTCAACAGGATCCGCCGTTTTGCTCCTGAGATGATCGAAGACAATCATTGTGCACATTCCTAATGTGCCTATTTGTGTCTGCACTTCAGTCAGTTCGGTGGCTCTCGACATAATGACTGTGAAATGGCTTAATGGTAGGGCTTCCGTATTCAATAAACGTAGGACCAGGTGGTGTGATTGGGGATCAGTCATAAGTGAGCCACTTCACATGAATCGTTGATGCCTAACTCTTCATGGATCTAGCTTCCACAATATATATTCGGCTCAGAGTTGTGAAAAGAAACATATTGTTGTTTCTCCATTTTTATACTTACAACTGCCTTGGTTCTACTGACAGAAACCTTATGCAAGCCTCTGATCGCAAAAATGGTAAATTCGAACCAATTCATGTTGCTTGACAGCTTGGGATGCCGCAGCATACTACGAATGAGGATACTCTGAGATGCATAGAGCACCACTAAAGGCACCCAGAGATCGAAGGTGGTACTGCCCAGGCTGACAAGCAGTTTAGTGGCGATTAGTGCATGTTAGTGCATGTTAGAATACAGGTAGCTGCTCAACAAAATGAATCTAGACTTTAAAACATATGTTTGCACGTAGAAGCTTGTGAGAAGAAATCCAATTCCAATTCAACGCACAATTCAACTTCCAACTGAATAAAAAGAATGATTACGTATGAGAACCGTATACGCACTTATACGTATGAGAAAGACCGCATTGAAGCAGGCGTGAATGTTCTTTTCCTTCACGTGATCAGTCTATCTGTTTATTCGAAAGTTGACACGCTGAACCGCCTCAGTTGGACCCATGAATAAGATTACACGACCTTGACAGTTCCAATTGATTGGAAACTTGTTCAGTTCCTCTCCGGTGAACAGTCTGTTTAGCACCCAGATAATGTGACTGGAGAGGGTAGGGTGATACCGTTGTTGTTCCTCAGGCTGTCAGGGTGGTAGAACAATAAGCCAGTTCACAGTTGGGAATCATGATATTTCCATCCTACTATAAGATCTTTATGTTGGAGGATACCATATGGACTGTGCACATTCGTAAGTGGTCTTACTGCGGCTATAACAATTTGTGAATTATCAAAGAAAGTAACAGATCATATCAGTTTTCTTACTGGTTTACATACTGACGGTTTGCGTGGAAACTGCAACAGTAACAGAAGGATCGATCATTTCGTTTTTACTCACGGCCTATTATTTACTCTGGGCATGGGCAGTTGTGACTGTGGACTGGCTTATTTTAGTAGGCGGAACGAACCTCTACCAATGCAGACCACTAACACCCATGTTCCAATATTCCACCACAGGCATAACACTGCTCCTAGGCTTGAATATATTCATGGCTGTACTAGGAGGGAAACTCCCGGCTACCTCAACGGCTATTCCTATGATCGGTAAGAGAGCTCATGAATATTCATTTCTAATGGATATTCAATTCCTTACTTTTTTCTCCTCTCCACCGCAGGCGTAACCATTTTGCTATCAGTGATAGTCTTCATGCTTGTCCTGGCCGACATACTGCCCTCCACGTCTTTGTCAAATCCTCTCCTTGGTAAGCATGCATGCATGGCGATTCGCTTGAATTGCCGTCAATTTGATAGGTGGAAATATGTGGAAGGGGGTTGAGATAGGTTTGAAAATAGGAGTATTGCAGAACGCTTATTACCAGAAAAAAATGGAGATAGTAAAATACAAAGAAAGAAACTCTTAACGTTTCGTAATATGCTACGTCACGCATTATTGTGCAAATATAATTTATTCCTCGCAAAGTGGATCATTTCCGTCGTCTTTGTATGTGTATGTGTGTATATGTATGTGTGTGTGCGTGAATGTTATTGTATGTTATCCGTGTACTTTTGCTCGTCAAAGGGCAAACTTCAAGACCGTAAATGGTAATAACTTCAAACTTGGTTTTGACAGGTGGAGTAGATTACCCTTACTGGTTTGCCTGTCAAGGTCATCTCTGGCTGGATAAGGGCCAAAATCGTTGAAAAAATCACTAAATCCTGAAGGCAGAGTCACACGTGGTTGATCTTTAGTTATGTGTTGGGCAGGGGGAATTTCAAAGCAAAACAACTATGCGATCCAATGACATTGAAAGTCACTATGAGGTAAAAACTGTGAATGCTAGTTTTCTGGCAATAACGTGAAAAGAAAAATGTCGGAAATAGTTGGGAGGAACGCAGTAATGCTTCTTCTAAAATCGACCCTCAACTGTGTGACCTTTGACCTCAAACTTACCTTTTCCATTTTCTGATGCATGAAGTTTTCATGGCCATTTTCGGATTCCATTGTGTTTTCTGATGAATTTATGGGCCGACCCTGTGTTACCTCCTGGTGCGAAGTAATCAGAAGTCACAGCAGAGTGGATCATTGTAGTCGTCTTCGTTCGTGTATGTGTCAGTCTGTGTGTGCGTACACTTTTCGTTCGTAACGTGGCAATCCTGCAGACTGTATGTGGCACGAACTTTATATTTACCAACAGCTTTGACATGTGAGCTAAATTACTCATGCGAGCCGAAATTGGACATAAAGCTGTCAGACAACAAAATCAACCACAACTATAGGGCATTATTGACTGGTAGGAACACGACACAGTGTTGTGTCTCGTTCGTAGTTAGGTTCAGTCAAATATATGTTTCAATTAGCATTAACCCATCAGATTGTCAAATAAACCATTGCCCAGTAGTACTAATTACTAGTATTGAGACAGAAATAGTATATTTAGAATCAAATGACAGGCACAATCCTTTTACATATCAAATAAATGTATACCTTGAACAAACGAACCTCCAGTTCAATGAATAAGCTTCACATACATAGTACAAATGAAGAAGTGACTACATTATGAATATTGTAGTTGGAGAACATCGGCATATACATACGTAATATTCACTCGGAATATTCAAAGAAAGTTTTTTGTGTGTAAACCATACTGCATTGTACTAACCGGCACATGTGCTTATGAAGATTAGTAGTCAATTACACAAACATTTGTACCACATATACCCACCGTACGTATTTGTGTAGTTCATATCAAGGTCTTGATAAGTTATCAGAATGATGAATGTGGCGTGCCTGTAGTTCCTTGCTTTTCATAAATCCATTTACTATACTATCAATGTCGCACTAACTTACTAACTGCAACTGCAAACAAAGCAAGGAGACAAGTGAGGGAAGGTGAACTCCTCCAATTACTTCTCAGACATTCGAGAATGTTTGATGGTATCACGCCTTGTCAGTGTTTGGGGTGGACATTACTTTTTTCACTGCTACAGCTTTCTAGTATTTGCTTGCACTGTTCACACAACCTACACGCTTTGCCCAATTCTCACGATACGTTCAAGAAAATGTAAACCATTCAGCCCTCTGAAAGAGGAAAAACTACTCCAAACGAGTGAAAATTGCATATGGTGTGAATGTTCACTCGTATTGAGCGAATGTTCACTCCTATGGAGCAATCCGATTGAATGAATGATTTACTCTCTCTCTCTCTACTAGAACTGTAGTATCATATAGTAGTACCCATAATCTTACCGTAGTGTCATAACAGTGATATCTGTCATCGGAATAACACAGTCCTAGTCTCGATCGGATCTCCTACTGAGATTGCAGATTGTTGACAAGTTTGGCGGAGTTGCCTGCCTGAGCTCAGCTCACCGTGTAACCATTATACGTATTTCAAAACATATAGAAATGGCAATGGCATTGGCGTACCGACACATTCGACATTAGGAGGTTTGTGAGGTCGAGACACAAGAGAACTGCGCTCTCATGAGTGGCTTCAAACTCTTCAATATCTAGCAAATAATCACTTTATGAGCTCCTGGCAAAACATCCACAGGAACGTTCACTCATGTACATGGGCGCCGGCTGCAGTGTATGGCCCTCACGCTCCCATTCCTCGTGTGATGCGGACTTAGTTCCAGAACGGGTGAATTGGGTGAGAATTGTCTCACATTCCCGCTCACTGTAGGGAAGGTTTAGGGATGCATCTGGATGATTGTTGTTGTATGATGTACCAGAATGACTATGTTGGGTATATTGGGGCACAACTCACCCAAATGGCACATATTGTCCCTTGTTTCGGAACAGAGGATTATATGAACCTTGCATAGTTCTTAAAAATTGTCCAAAAGCTGTTCATTGTTGTTACTCAATTTCCATGGTATGAGTTCAGAATGCCATTCAAGGCTCATCAAGGTATTAGGCATGGATGAGAACAGGTGATAAATTGCTGCCTGCCATTCCAGAATCATGTCCATCATGTTGATGGTAGTATGGATATGATAACTTTCCAAGAATATGTCCAACCAGCAGAACAAGATAGCGACCTCGCCCTCCCAGGTTTGAATCATGCCAACGTTCTTTTGTTTGAATCTCTTCCAGGCAAATACTTTACCTGCGTGCTCATCATGGTTGCCATCTCCGTTCTCATGACTATTACAACAATTAATCTCAGTGCCCGCCATCCGAACACGCATAAAATGCCAAAAATCGTAAGTATTATTATTTGGTGAATTTAGCAATTTGGTCGAGCTACTTCTGGGGAAGAATTGTACGGTTGTACAAACTGTGTTCATGTTTTAATCCCCTAATTATAACAATTCAAATAACGAAAATACGACATTGTTAGGATTGACAAATGGTGTGGAAGATACTACAATCTAGTGGTTAGGACCTGCCCCTTCCATCTATATATAAGGTCACAGTGATGTGTTCGCCCAGTATGGCGTGGCTGCAGAAAGAGGTCGTATTTTATAGGACTGTACAACCGTGAGGCAACGAGAGTTTCTCCGTTGCGTTTAGAGTTATAGTGAGTGTTTCTCCTCGGGAAGCCTGAACAATCACAATAACACAATCTCTTTGGAAACTATCACTCTAATCTGTTCAATCAGCAAGAATCCGGCTGACGTCCAACGAGACTATCAGTGTACGGATACGACGAACGTATGCGCTCCCATTTGAACGTCTCTTGGGAGCGAATATATCAATTAGGTTGTAACGGCGGGCAGGGTGAATGTGAAATACATGTTATTCTGAGAATACCTTCAGATTGAACAAACACAAGTGCGTATTATTTGGGCGCATCAGATCAAAGGGGAGCTAGTGTAGTATTCAATCATATTTCATTCATTTGTATTTGTTCTCCTTTCACTACCAGGTACGAAAGATACTTTTAGAATGGTTGCCAATCCTCCTCTGGATGAAGCAACCCGGGAAGGTGTACAAGCCGTTGTGTGCTAGCGCGGAGAGAGATAAAATAGCCGGACAGGCGCAACCCGGGATTGAGCTACTGGAGAACGCTCCGACCTATAGGGATCGTAGGAGTAACGGCTCAGCTAACCAGAGTGGGAGTTATCTCAATGATGTGAACCTCATAGGAATCAAGTACGCGAATTACACGCGAGACGAACGCGAACCGATGGTTGACGACGGGGCCAAGGGCCCGCGGGAGAAGCGAAGCCGAGAACTTTGTCTCATTTTGGAGGAGCTTCGAGCGCTAAACGAGCGTCACGAGCGACAGGAACGAGACGATCAAGAGATCTATGACTGGAAATTCGCTTCGATGGTCATCGACCGGTTGTCTCTGATCGTTATATCACTGTTAACTGCCATAGTAACCTACAAGGTCCTATCATCAGCGCCGAATTATGTGGAGATGGAAAACGACGGCTAGTTATCTGGCGTACTGGCCAGGTCGTGAACAGCAGTCTCGTCGTCGAATGGGTTGATCTGAGGTGCTCTGTTGATCGAGCTTTTGAGCGTGTGGTACGGCCTTGCATGGCAGTCTGGAGCATTCCAATGATGGTCGTTACGAGGCAGGAGTGCAAAAGGGCATTCGCAGAGAAGACCCAGTGGTGATGTTGTGGAAAATCGATAGATTGTACAATTTTATTATTACCATGAAAAAAGTATCAATCAACGCAGATCGTGAGTTCATGATGAAGAGGCGATATTGAAACGGATGCTCGGCCATCATTGATGATGATCGAACATCGGATTAGCTCATTTGCCGGGGAGCGGATCACAGCCCTTTCGGTGAAGCACAGGATTGGTCAGTGATCAGGAGGTTGAGTGTTCCAGTCCCGTGCAACTTTAGGCAGTCTGCTTTATCTCCATTGCCAGCCCACCTGAGCGTTTTGCGAGGAGACTGAGTACTATCTGCGCCTATTGGTAACAACACACTCTCCGGGATTGTCGGAGAGCTTGTCTGTTTCCAGTGATCAGAGTAACAGGTTTCCTGTAAATCGCTACGAGCATGTCAGGGCGGGGAAAACGATATATACTTATATAAGAACGAAATATCGAAAATAACTTGGGTAAAAAACTTTCCGAAGAGGGGAAATATCAGATTGCCGAGCGATATCTCTGCAAAGATATGTTTTATCTATGAATTCTTGATGATAAGCTAGTTCAAACTCAATGGACATATCTACACCATTGGTGGCCTTATGGGCCTACCACAACACGTCTAGCCATGGAGAATGAAACAAATTGATTCATCGTTAAATGAATGAAAAGTAGGTCTCCGCAAAATGTAGTTCCTCCAGCCAGAAAAGTGTTTTAGTTTTATAGAGAATTCCTATGGACTGCAGGAGATAAATGCTTTTCTGAAAACATAAATATAAATGATAAATATGGACGTGTGAACGTCAACAAAGTAATAAACTATTAACTAGTAAACTGTTCGTGCTGACAAGGCTTTCGGAACTCGACCCCTCATAAACTCAGATACTATTTTCAGTCGTTTGTTATGGACAGCACATTCGCGTACTCTGTATCTGATCCTACGGCATATGCTCCGATTCTTCAGTATTTCAATTAAAGCGTTGCACACATGAAACGCGACATAGGAAGTGGAACGTTTCAACTTACCGAAGTCAATTTATAGTAAAATATTGCATTGGATTTACTTAATATTCTTGATTTTTGTACACAAACTGTGAAAGCTACTACGGTGTGTGCTGCTGATTTTCGCTCGAACTGTGTGTTAATATGTTCCAATCGAAAGGTTACCATATGATACCATATGCTATTACGAATGCTACCAAGCTGGCAGTACGAATTGAGGAGATAACTATTTTATATAGACAAAAGGAAAATGGTCATATGAAAAGTTGCGATATTGGCTGAAGCTTATTTATTTATTTAGTATATTTGCTATTTAATTTGCGATACTCATATATTCCAGTGATTCAGTGATCGAATGATGCGTGTACTATAGCGTTTTATACAGAATGAGAATAATTCGAGGAAAAAAATTGCCATCAGGCATGGCGCCGTTTCAATGTGCGTCCTATGTGGTCCTATATGTACCGGCAGACCGGGAATGGGCGATTCTCAGGGAGGGCGGTGGTGGGGGAATAATAATCAGAATATCATGGGACAATGGGAGATTGTTATACTGCCAAACTGTCATATGACGTATGTGTGGTCTTCCGTTGTCGCGCACGCGCAGCGATGTGCTCATGTGTTCCATGTTGTGCTCTAATACGGAGAATGTGATCTGTTCTCACTCGCCCTGTGTTGTGTTCGGCGTGGTCAGGGGGAGGGGTGAGGGGGTGGGGGGGGGGGGGGTGTTACGGAGGGAGAGGGGAGTCGGGGTAG
>JAUOBX010000023.1:22200-33439 GCA_032360705.1 Eupentacta quinquesemita
AGAAATCGTCAATCCCTCACGAGAGCGTGACTCGGACTAACTTCGCAATGTTTGCTAACGAGCTGCCGGCGAGGGTACAGTTATAATCGTGATCAGTGCTGTTTGTATAGAATAATAGTTGTGTTTATAGTTGTTATAGACTCATGTATAGGCCTTTTGTGAAGTTGAGTTTCAGCCATCAACCCATCCATCATAATGTTTCCAAAGTTATGTAGGCTAGTCTGTAATTCTAAAAATCGTCAATTCGCTTGCTCCAGGTACTTCATGGCATCCCGCATATTGTAAAATGGGCACCTATTGGATAATACACTGTGCATATATGACAGGACATGATATTCATTGAACCACATATTTGCAAACAGTTTTTGACAAAACGCGTGTTATTTGAATTTCGGAATGATAATGAACCATAGTATACACTAATTGGATGACATAGTACTGATGACTTCTCAGTAACCAGATTTATTATGATAATACAGCTGTCGATGTTACTCCAATTCATTGATGATATTGTTCACTGGTGTCAATTTTATTCTGATTTCCAAGTGAATACCCACATTTTTGAAGCTGCTTGCTGCCATGACCTCCATGGAAGGACATGATATGAACTCGAGCGCGGGTCGCCCTTATGTTTAATTGTGCTAGACGACTTTAGCTGATCCATTATTTATTATTCTAAGATTTCTTGCGAGACAAGTAATTAAGTATTTCTAATAATACCAAGTCATACAGATTCTGGAATACCTCGGTACGTGCATTATTATTACATGAGCGACCTCCTACTATTAGTTCGCCAAGAACCTATTCTACATTTCAAATCTCCAAAAAATTGGACATGCAAGTAATATATTGCAAATATGTTCCCCGATGGTCTCAAATAATTAATCATATGACAAAACATAGATGATGAAGTTGCAGGAAAATCCACACAAGAGCAGCGGAAGAGTGGCGAAGATAAGGAATGGCGAAAGGGTATCATCATGCGATACATAACACTCACCGGGCGTTCCTAGAGGACGATATATGCTCGCAGTTATGATTGGTGAGGACTTGATTTCATGTGTTGCTGTGATGAAGTGTGTTTCTTAGATGAAGGGGCTGTTTCTTGATTGCTGAGATTAGGGTACGTATTCACCACTGTGGGTCTGATTCATCTATTGTAGTAATCATCTAACGTCTGTCACAAAGGAACACAAAATAACTTTCCTGGGAGCACTTTGACATTGATGACGCTGCCACCCTCCCCCTTCCCTCCCTTATCGATCCTATCTGAACACCTGTCAAAAAGAGAATACGATTCATCACAGGTCCCTATTCACGATTTGCAAGCCATGGTAATATACAGCGCTGAAATTCAAATATGAAATACGAACCAACTGCTACTTCCGTCAGCACTTATACTGTAATGCTACTATTTGCAAACTGAGAACAAACAACGTTCAAAAGGTAGAACTACTCCTTGACTCTCTCAGTATAGTCCATTAGACTATTTGTTAAGTAGCCTATACTCGAGTTCAATGGCATGTTATCATAGGCGTGGATATGATCACAACTGTAAAAAGCCCATTCGTATGATTGATTTCCCACACATCATACGCTTGATGACCACATGATAATTATATTCGAATTTTGCTCATGACGGAATTCCGTGAATTTCAAAATATTGCGTCAAAATATGATAATTGGAATCAGCCGGTATGTAAACAATTTGTATCAAATTTCTGAACCACTCCGAAAATACATTTATTGCATTTTTCAGGTGAAGTTACATATCATATAGCTGAACGCGTATTTGCAGCTAAATTGTTTACCAGTAATATACAGAAGAACGTCATAGTTCAAAACTGTGTGGAAGGCGATTTGGTCTAATCTTCTGCCATTTCAGTAATTGTTGTCTACATTCCTTCCTACTACATCTGACATAATGGCACTAGGAACCAGCTACTAATGCCAAATAACATACTGCGACCTTATAGTCAATATTTTCTAGGATAGTTAAAGTTATCGTATAGTTGCTTCTGTGATTCATTTCGGAGATCCACAACCTTATTATCTACTGATTTTGTGAAACAACAAGACGAGCTGGAGCCTCTTTTTGCGTGATTGTTTTCACTGGAGCGCAAATAATAGTGTGATCAGTCACAGACTTGTCAAACTATGAGATTCCCAAGGTTGATCATTCATGTCCATCGAAACGTCAAAAGCTTACGTCTTTCTCTTGCATTATATAAAACAAATTACATACGCCTGAGTGCGTCATAAAATTGCCTTTTCTCTCGTGGTCGACTAAGGTTGTTACGTGCATACAGAGCATGAGAAAGTGACGCTGCTGAGTTAGAACTGTTAGGGCGTTCGAAATGGAACAAATATGTGGTCATATAGGCCATTCCAGGATATCGAATATGTGGGGGATAAAACCCCCACCCCGTGTGAACTACGCCTATGCATACATCCATGCATTAGCTGAGCACATTTTCACTAGCGTGTGTTTGTCAACATGGGAAATCCCCCCAAAATGCTTCCGGAATACCATGCCAGCGTCGGCGTTCGCGCGCGTCAGTGTCGGTTCAATGGAAACGACCTATTTATTTCCGCCCGCGTCGGGATTAATGTTTCTGTGGAAAAGTGTTAGGATATTTTCTCGCTGGGGTGGGGCGGTTTCGTGTGTACCAAAATAGTTTAGCCTAATTGTTTTCAAGTCGCTAACGCTTATGGTGCAAAGTTTAATACTTTCCAACCCTAACAAAATACAGCGATCAAGGATATGCAAAGCAATCAGACAATGAGAAAACACTTCATATCCTTATAATTATGGAGTGGTTGCATCGACTTTCCCACCGGAGCAGCAACTTCTTAGTTACTTTGAACACTAAGTGAGTGAGTGCGATGTTCCGCTGGAGTCTCGTTACCCCTGAACGGGAACAACGATGAAAAAAAAAGCATTAAGCCCCGGTCACACTGCAACGATATCGTATAGTCCACCGATCCGATTTTTTTTTTGGCTCACGAATGCCAGTCTCTTTCCATTATGGCGGATATACACAGCGACAATGATAAAGGATCTCATTCGTTATGTGTGTAACCAATTCGATGTGGAATCGCCCATTTCCCACTCGAGATATTCACCCAGCTTTTATTTATCGGAGAGCTATCCGATTTATCGTCCGATTTTCATCGTTTTTCGATATGACGTCATATTAGAATGGAGCTGACTAAGGGCCTTCAGGCTAAGAAAAAGTATTTAGATGTTGTATCAGCCTGTTTAAACCTTATTAATGCATTCCTTGGTAGTCGGCCGGAAATCAAGAAATCGTGTAGCAATCCGATAACGATATCGTTATCGGGCTTTAAGCTTGATATTTTAATTAAATGATTTGTTGAAATACTTATTATTCTGTAGCAATGTTATTATTGTAGGCAAGCCAAGAACGAATCGAAGCTGAGAACAGTGTAATTTCATGACTTGTTGAACCCACATTGTTCAAAGATGGTGTTCTGTCTCATAATATGGATTAATGAAATCACGGAATCTGAGTCTTCATTCTGGTCACGTTATCTCCTACCCAACGATGTTTATCGACCGGTATCGAATCGGCTATATCGTCCCTATAATGAGTCAGTGTGAAATTCGTTCCGATATAGTGCGATACAGATAACACCACCATCGATTATACATGAGTGACTTGTTGAAGACCATTTGACATCACGCACTCTCTCGTATATGTTACACTGGTTCGGATTGATAAAAATGGTACAATGTACAATGTTGACGTACACAGTTTTCCACCATCAGAGTTTCCGTCGATAACTCATCACTACAGAATACGTTGGGTTCAGTCAACTTGTAGTTAAGGTTCTAAAGGTTGGTAGGATCTTATGAAATTGTTAGAGAATTCATCGGTAGCTATCATTTTGCTGTACGAATTGACTGACATAGTATAGTCATTCCCAATGCGAAAAGTGGTCTCGACGAGCTTAGAAGTCACACAGTCGAACCTATTGACGTGCTCAGCTCGTTGGGAAGGTGTCACAAATATGACAGATTGTACAATGCCCATGTTGTAACTCGGAATTCGCTTATTTAGGTACCGGTACTTACATTGTTAGTCTATCAATTTCATCAGTCGGCGTCAATAGCTCATAATATGACGGCAATCTGTGCGACATTTTATTCAAATTTCACCACAAACGACAGGGTAATCTGGAAGCTGTCCTTATATGCAGACTTTCGTGGAAGTCAACATACTCTATCAGACAATTCCGATGCCACTCCTTAGAATCTCCATTGCTACATCGGCAGGTATTATCCTGCCAGAAAGATAACACTTTACAATAATAAAGTATCTGTATCCAACTTCACCCTGTGGTAAAATGCATCTCTTGAAAGTAATATTTGTTGAAATGTGATTGTTTTCTAACTCGGGAATTATCGATCTTGATTTGGGATAAGGCTGATCACCCAAGGCATGTTGTTCTCCTTTCATGATAAAAATAAATAAGACTGCGCCAGGTGTGTCTCAGGTGTTTTTAGGAAATTCTGCGAAACTACTATGTCGATTTTGCATATAGAGACAACAGACAACAAGTTCATCGTTTATGTAGTTATTATCAGTTGAGAGAAATCGCAATCTAGCAACAATGAACACATTTTATCTCAAAATGTTTTTTTCTGATATTCGGGTTTCAATGATAACAGCAAATGTCACATGGGCCTGCTAGATTTTAAATATAACTTTTAAATATAGCGAAACTAACAATCTCCATACTGAACAGTACGCCCAGGCTGAAAAGTCCTCCTTCAATGCGCGAAAGGAGAATTCAACTATTCCAATATGGAAAACGTTGCTATACCATAATGAAGTGCTTTGTCTTTGACAAACGTAGCACGGCAGTGCAATATGGTAATACATGTACAATACGTTAGAAGTTTGAACAAGTGACATTCATGAGAACAGCAAGCAGAGAAGGATATATCAGGCTATTGTAAAGATCAGATAATTGTCTGTCACTGACACTAACAATGTGATTCGGTGAATGAATTTTTCATCGAGCCATTTGCGATGCGTTGTCTCGTAATAACTCGACATACACACTTTTGTCAATGATTGTTGATTGTATATATAACAACAATAGTTTAAGATGTAGAGTTAGGATAAGTAGCCCATGAGGAACTGGTCATTCCTGTGGATCATGGAGCCTATGCTGATTCTCCACAAAATGTTATGAGTCCATGATTAATTTCAGTGGCGCTATCAGCGAAGTACCGAACCTTCAACCTACAACCATAAAGTTGTGACTCTTAGATAACGAAGGCAGAAAACCAGAAACTGCTGAAAAGTATAGTGGCTGGAGTGGTATAATAATACATGTTCTAGGTAAAAGTTTTGTGTAGTGTGACTGCTGTCACCTAGAGATTGTTTTCTTATCTATTCCTGATTAACCTGCAACAAGTAGTCCCCTGTGTGAGATACAAGACTGGACGTGAGACCGCGAAATATATCAATTGCTTCATATAGCACGATAACAGGATAGATGGCGCTCTACCGATATATGAATTCGATAATTCGTTCTTTCGGTATATTCAATCATAAAGTAGAATTGCGCCATCTTTCACACATTTTTTTCCTAAACGTCTGGTTCTTCTGATTAATGCTGTGCTCCGCAACGCAATGTTTTTTCTCGAAGAACTAGACGTCTTGGCAATAACGGAAAAACAGTAATGGACGGAATGACGTTCCCTTTATTGCATTAACAAAATGTCATCGAAGTAAAATACTGGTAAATGTTGAACTTGTACGCAATCGCTGGTTCGAGTAAGCATACACATTCCATAGGGGCGTATTGATTCAGGAGTTTGTGGTAATTGTGGTGTATCCTCTCAGGAACAAAATCCACGCACAAAATGAAATGTTGAGTATGGTTCTTACAAAGGGCCTCAGAAAACCTCGTTGGTACTGGAGTGCGCTATATTAAGTGTTGTTCTCACATTCTGTATACTTTCTTCCCAGGGTTATGGACTCCGAGTAAAAGGTTCATACAATACTTAATGTAATGAGTTCCTATACCACGTATTTGGTATTCTTACATACTCGTACGGTACTCCAAAAGTGTCCGATCGTGCGATAACTATGTACTTAAAATGCGACATCCTATTATAATATTCTTGTCTGATAATGATTACACGTACTGGTTTGTCGCATTTATGCACTCCCTGCTATAGCATATCAAGTGTAGTGTATCATCGGATGTGCGGAGACTGAGGTTCGAAGCCGGTCCGAATGGGAACGCAGTTATCCCGCTGTGTGTTCCAACAAAATGGATGTTGTTCTATAATGTTGCGATTAGCTCATTTAGAAGAGCGTCCTCGCCTGAGTCAACATTTTATGTTTCCTCCTAAGTACGCCCGCAGGGAAATCTGAATTAACTAGTAAATCTCTCACATTTTCAGCTCTTTCGTAGGCGATCATAGTCTGGGATTTTAGGGAAACAATTTGGTCAAAGCTAGGTTGCACCTATGTGATGCCAGTGCTTGGTCAATGCCAACTGTTCAAGTCCTTGCATTAGCCCGGCACTTATTTATTACAAGTAGTCATAGAAAAACATTGGCAAACACACACATGAGTTAATGAGAACCAGAGTGGGCTAACCCATATTTTGCTCAAAATGAGCTCTTCACATATCGTTGTTCATATTCTGAAGGACTGTCTGTATGAAGAAATAGCTTAACTTGTATAGCCCCCTCTATTCAATGTCATGTTTTGGCCCTGGGATACCTCCCTTTGCAGGTTGCGCCAAAGAGGGCTAACCTAATGACATGGTGTATCAGTTGTGGGTTAGTCCTCTATGGTACAACTCATTTTGAAGACAAAATCAACTTTAATCAAACATTCCTAAAAACCATACCAATTTGGGTAACTCACCCTGGTTCTCAGCACCTCAAATAACAATATAGCGTAATATAACGTAGTATAACGTAATATAGCGAGTCGTGGGGCCTTAATAAATAAAAGCAATCGGTTCGTCCCTAAACGTTTCATATAATCATTATCTATATTGCGTTGATGAAGTGTTCGGGAATTGGAAACCATTTTGTTGTCTCCTTTGAACTGCGTTTAAATGATACACACTGTGTCAACCATATATGCGTTCACTATGAAAGCATTTGATCACTGGAAAAACGTTTCATTTAGAGTTCGAACACGTTCCAAAAGTGATGACAAATAATGTTTAGAATTGTTGTCCGTTTTTCAGCATAAATGTTGGTGAAGTTTTTGCAGCTCTACCAGCTCCACTGGCTCCCTATTAGACAGAGGATTACTTCAACAAATCCTTCTCACTTATAATGTGATTAACTGCATGGCTCCTGATTTCATCTCAGAGCTTGTTCAGCTGCATGTTCCTACCGGATCTCTTAGGTCAGCATCTGAGCAACGTCTCGATATCACGTTTCGTTCTTCTACCAAGTTCTATGGCGATCGCTCGTTTGCTTTTGCTGCTCCCCATTCGTGGAATGACCTCCCCAGCAGTTTCTGTATGTTTGACTCCTTTGTTTCCTATCCTGTTGTATGCTGTCACCTCTGTTCTGTATTTTGTGTTTATATTGTTTCCTTTCCGTGTGTCTTTGTTTTCGTTTTCATGTCTGTCAAAGCGCTTAGAGGCTTTTGCATTAGACGCTCTATCAAGTCCTTATTATTATATTATTAGTTGTCAGGTTGGTCCGTGATGTAAATTCCAGAAGGCCTTCACATTTGCTCCTCAGTCGACGGAAATCTGATATTACTCAATACGTCGACATTCGAAGCTAATTACCGCTTGTGATTCATTCGTTGTCTCTTCTGTCGCGATTTCTGTCAAACGCTGTCGACCTTGGATTGACATATTCCTCGATTCCAATCTTAGTTAGAAAAAAACAGATAGTTTTGTTTGTGTGTGCTTTCCAGAACCTCGCAAATAATGTTGCAGGCAATCGGTGTGGCCCAAACAAAGTAGCCATAGTGAAGCTAGGCATTTTTTTAATTTGTTTCGAATATCAGACATTTACATGTTCACTCTGTCAGTGTATATTTGTACAATTGTATGCATTATAGCGGCGTTTCCATGCACGCGGGCGGGCGGGCGGTCCAATCGTTATTTTCAATGGAGCAGTTTCAATGCACGCGGGCGGGCGAGCGGGCGAGCGGGCTGGCGGGCGTTTTCTCGAATCGGCTCCGGAGCGATTTGTTCCGCCCGCCCGCGTGTCCGCGTGGTATTTCGCAATCGATGTCCGGATTTTCCCCGTTGTAGTAATAACAAATGTAGTAGAACTATGGTGATATGCATACACAATAGCACGTTCCCTTTGCTGTTGTGCACACTTGAATTGTAGATATACCGTATTGCTTGTATAGTTGTATTATATCGTTCACACACAGTAGACAGGATGTATTGCTTGCATTAAGGCCTATCCATAATTCAAAATGGGCGGGAAAAGATTGACAAAAGAGCAGACAGAATAATTATTCGAATTAATTTATTAATCGTTAAGTAGAGAGGACGGTCGTTGCGCCGATGTAGGTCTAGGCCACTGTGCTCCGAGTTAACTGAGCTCCGAGTCCGCGCGCATGGAAATGGGTTCCCCGCGTTGCCCGCCCGCCCGTTCGCCCGCCCGCCAGCGTGTAAGGAAACGCAGCTTATGGTAATTCGATAGGCAGATATGAATTAACTGCTAACCACATCCGAATGTTGACCCCTTACTGTCATGACATTTCACAGTACGTACATCCTCATTCTTAGAACTTCTCGTTCTTGTGACAAAAAAAAGAACATTGTGTTATGTAATATCCCCAGCTGTACATACTTGCATATATAACCAGCGGTGTAATACTACTACTACTAATAGTACTTCTACTAATACCTCTAATAATAATAATACTGACAGATGAATGGCGAAATTCCGGAGGCAATTCCGTATGCCCTCTAAGAGTACATTGTCCTCTCTACGGAACACCCCACATAATGGCAATACTCATTCATGCTCAAAATAGTACTCTCTCTCTCGCTGTGAAAATGATCCGGTAGTATTGTAGACCGTGTAATACGTGCCTTTGGCCAAATTTACCACGTGTCTTATTAATGTTACCGCATCCTCGATTACATGCTATCGACCCAGATATTTCGAAAGGTCAAGAACCGCCACAGTTCCCGAACAGATCAATAGCCATCAAACGACGAACTCTGTATACATGTATTAGAGAAAACCATGAATTCAATACGTGTTAGCTCTGTCATTTAGTGTTTTCTGTTAATCAGCAAGTTTTGTTCTATTTGCGTGGTTCGAATTGCGAACGTGCCTCCAACAGGCATCATTGATTTTTTAGTTACTAGTTGATTAGCTCGGGGAAAGGATTTATCAATCAACATCAACAATTTTTATTTTCATGACGACTGAGCTACCTCTTAGGTAAGCAAGTAGAAATATGACATCAACGTGGCTAGTAGCCGCAAAATGAATTCATTCATCTAGTGGGCCAGTTGACGGTGACATAAGTTATTTAAACAGACTAAAACATAATTCAAACTCGATGTAGACAGTGATTTTGTCACTATTGTTCCCAAATAGTAATCCTGATTAAAAATGTGTCTTTCCACTCTGCAGGAACGTTTTGATATTTGTCTCATTGGCTGGGTAGCACACCGTATGTCCATAGTATAATTTATCGTCTCGATTTAGGATTTAGCGTCACTATCAGCCCTGTGTGTAAACAGCTGGGGAATAAACTTACGAAACGCCGTAATAAACTATAATTAAGATTGATTCACCACCAGTAATTCACATACAGCATATATTGGGCTATATTTGAAGTCAATGGAAATATGCTGTACCAATTTTATACTATCATGAATTATATTTTGAATTCAACGAATTGAAATTTATAATGTGTTCTCTTTCTTTCTCTCCTTCATGCCTCCTCCTCCTCTCCTCTTCCTGCGGCTGTAGGTGAGTCTTTCGATTACATTTTCATTCAAGTCGCTGCTTGGTGCTGCTAGGGCTTGTTGCCGTGCATTGTACAATTTCCTATTTCCGCCGACGTTTCCTGTTTATTTGAAGATGCTACTTATGGTATTCATTATTACTATCCACCGTTGGTCATATATTATCGCAAAAACTACGAAAAATGTCGCTATACAAACGTTGTCTGTATACGCTGCGCAGAAAATTATTCAAATCTTCCTCAAAATATAGTAGGCCTATTCGTAAGAATAACAACAACTGTGTCTCCGTATAACGAAAGCCCACAGCTACACCTGCAAATATTTATTCAATCGTTCGCAATAAAGCACACAGCAGGCAAAAACAGCCACGGGCGTTTCAAAATATGATAGCATTCGTAATACGCGAGTGAAATTGTATATTCATGGAAAAACAAAGGAAGAATTATTTTGTAACATGTCTGACTCTATAATGAATTCGTAATCTTATTGTTTAGTACCAACACCTGAGACTGTTGACGGACAAGATGCAGCAACAAATATAGTATGTTCGTTCCGTAGTTAATAGTAACTTCGCGATGAAATATTGACATTTCTGCCTGTTCGACAGACTGCATTCTCCTATGCATTGTCCTTCCATCAATTCTTGGAGTCATTACTCGGGTCGTCGACCGATTTCGCATCGAAAAATTATGCAAAATACCGTGAGCCTTTTATACTCATTTGTGTTACTCTTTGATTCTACGTGGAATCTCAATATGCAAGATAAAAAATAACTTTCCCGTCTTCGCCTGAAGGTCACAATTAGCATATTAATGCAATCATCTAATTCAATCATCATTATTTGCCTTGAGGACGATTGGTCCCTGGTAACCTTGTGGTATACGCAAGACTCCGTAGTCAAGATGTACACTGTCTTTCTCGCCTTGTTGAACTGACGGGCACGTTGTATTTCAAAATATATTTTGGAATCCAGGCATCCTCTAAATAATTGATGGATTTGATTAGTGAAATACAACAATTTACCGGTTTTACGATTCTACGGCCATGCTAACCTTCGTGTATTAACTATAGCTTGTAGTTAGGGTGGACATTTTCATTCGCCGGTTAGATTTCGAATTGTTTGTGAAACATTGTGTTGAGCAGCATACGGGCCGCCCAATTATTAGGTCCATATTGGGTGTCTGGCCACATTGGGGAAAATGTTGGTATCAACAGAAGTTAACTAATATTCTCACTGGGTTAGTGGGAATCGGTATATTAATTTGGA
>JAUOBX010000023.1:33539-51211 GCA_032360705.1 Eupentacta quinquesemita
TTGCCAGAAAGGAAATCTTCTTTTCTACCATAATCTGTAGATTTTAATTTAATATCACCCTTAGATGAGTCAGGTACACGGTACTCAAAATACCCTTATGAAAACGAGTGAAAATAACTGCATATTTTGAAATGCATATTTTGGAGAGTTCTCTCCGGGAATGCCTCACAAAAACTATTTTTTTAGAAAGAAGAAATATCAAATTGATAACTTATCATGTTCCAACGCAGAGGGAAAGCCCCCTTATGACAAATACGAGCCATGGAAATTACGTCATTGATCGGTCACAGTTCCGCGAAATTTCATTTCTGACAAAAAAATAATGGCGGGAATAAAACAAATCGCATCACGTGACCTCATTAACGAGACGGTTGCGGTCTGACTGGGTTTTCCAACACGTTGTTCCTTCCCTCGTGTTCGTTCCGCGGGAAAATTGCTAATAATAAGTCATATGCTCCGCCCACAGAGCGCCTCGTTTACTTTATCGACCAATCAGGCGCCAGTTGTTGTGAGTATTCGCAAATTCCAATAGGGTTATCTCTTTGTTATGACA
Organism: Eupentacta quinquesemita; assembly: GCA_032360705.1. Taxonomy (NCBI): domain Eukaryota; kingdom Metazoa; phylum Echinodermata; class Holothuroidea; order Dendrochirotida; family Sclerodactylidae; genus Eupentacta; species Eupentacta quinquesemita. The sequence goes on from JAUOBX010000023.1 coordinate 34,093, forward strand.
AATACTACGGTGACGTCACACGCTATACTTGCTCAACTCGCGCCATAACGGCTGAAACGCAATGAGCCACAACGTTGTACCTGCGTAATATATCTTTGTACACTGTGTGTACGTGAGCTATAGCATAGGCCCGCTGCAGTAGCTTCCAGTGTGCAATATACCATACCATAGCCAGTCTACGTACAGTATCTGATGTGCACACAACTTCACATACCCTTTGTACAGTGCGTTTGATATAAAGGGATTGCCGCGCCTAGCACACAAAAACATGTTAAAAGGAGTACGTGCCTCGAAACGTGGTGTTTAGATTTTCAGTCGAAGAGGAGATGAGGACGTTATAATATATTTGAATTTTATTCCGGAGAGATAGAGAGATATATATATTATACAGAGATTCTTTATACAGTCGGTGTAGGCTACAGATTATTTCACCATGCCAAGTACGATATTTCCCGAGATTGATAACGTGGTGCGAGATACAAATGGAGTGGACGATAGCAGGGGACTCCAGGCACTCGCGTTGAACTTATCGTTACTGGGTCTGGAAGCCCCAGATGACGATTTCGATTCCAATTCCAGAATAAAGAGCAGCAATACGACAGAATGTGTGCCTGTACCAAGTTCTGAACATGTTGCTGAAATCGTAGGAAGACAAGGTAAATTACAGTTTTGACCGGACGATGGATTTATATTACATGGATTACCTCGTTGCTGCACATTTTGGTGTTTTTAATTCACTGTGTTTTCACATTCACAGTCACACTGCGTACAGTACAGTGTATTGACAGAGTATACCGTTTCAGTCTGTCATGTGCACGCCATTTTCCCTAGATTTGTTATTCCTGCAAATCAAATGTTATTGTTCAATTGGGGCCTGTGGCCTACATATTTGCATGTTGCAAAATTCTGAGAAATGAATGTGATTTGAGTGTTGGAATGGGTTGCCGAGTAGACATTTTGGCAATCCTGTGTTTTAGGCTTTTAGTTTTAGCGGGTTTAGCCTAAATATTGTGCGTTCATTTCAGCGAACCAGTTCTTCCCATCCGAGTAGGTCAGGTGTGACAGTGAAACGACCCGAGAAACGAAACAGAATCCCATATGCTGGGGGGCCTATGGAGAAATTGGATGACATCCCGAAGTATTACTGTGAAATCCTGGACTGTATTTGAAAAATGTGTGGAATCCCAGGGTATTTCTGGATTTTTGATGAAATTTTGAAGTATTATCATGTTGTTCGGTTTGTTATTTCCCATTAGAGAATAGAACATTCTGTTTTCCATTGCGCAATAATTAAACCTGCTAAAACGCAAGATTGCTGACATTTTAGCAGCTAATCAGAAACTGGCGATCTCTCATTCTCTTGTTTTAGCGGGTTTCATTATTGCGCAATTAGAAATGGCATATTCCATTCTCCGATGGGAAATAACAAACTGAACATTATGATAAATACTCCGTTATTTCTTCAAAAGTCACTGGGCCTCGTGCTAAATGCCCTGTGATTCCGCTAATACCTGATTTATACATCAAATTGAACATGGCCAAGTTTAATCTGGTATTTTGTTTTAGCAGGTTTGATTATTGCACAATGGAAAACGATAAGTTAATGGGAAATAACAAACTAGGGGTGAGCTAATCCTAGGCTAGACTTACTGATAAAAAAATCGTGCATTCCGTATCGCCTTCGTGCATTTTGCGATCTGCAATGGATACAGCTTCGTTTCGTCCGAAAAAATTATCTTAAAAAATGTGTGTGCCAAACTTGCCCAAATGAACTAGCCTAGGCCTCTGGATCAGGGGTTGCGTACCACCAGTGGTACATTTGAACTTACGCGGGGTGGAACTGGAGGTGGACAAATATTTTTCTGATGGAATGTTTCTGATCATACAAAATTCCAGAACAAGAATTGGCATCTGGGGGCCAATAAGTTCCTTGTGGCGCTCGTGTTGGAGTGCGAAAATGCACAGGTGAACCCACGCTGTAGTTAGGCATTCGTTTCATCGTTCCCAGCAAGAGTGTTTGGCATTCATAGAAACTTGCGTGTCTCGAGGTGTGTGTTTAATAGAATATCAACTTGAGCCATGCATTGTTGTTAGTACTTCAGATAATATATTAGGAATGGCTATAACTATTATTGTGGGGTGTTCAGCAATGAATGAGATAATCAGTTGACAAGTCTTTCAAAATCAAAATATGTCAAATCATTCATTGAAATACACACAAGGCTGAAGCAACAGTAAAAATACAGTGGGAAACTGACAAAAATGTCCATGGAAGATACTGTCAGTCCTGACCCTTGACCAACTGAATTATCGTGACATCGCAAAGTTATGACGAGGAATACACAGAACAATATTTTTTGCTAGTATCACCTCATCATTTTGCTACAGTACAAATTACTCGGCTTGGTTGTAGCATGTGTAGACTGACATCCAATTTACTGTGTACAGCCTTTTGGCCCATGTCACTGTCCCAAGTCATCAAATATAGCCTGGCTCAAAAAATTGGGGCAATGTGGTTTTGAATTTAGTCCTGAAAAATGTGTGTGAATGTCATGGTATTGAAAAATATTTCCCATAATTTCTGCCACCTTATTCTCAATATCAAGTTTTAATGGTGCAAGATGGATTTGGAGGCCTGTATACATGGTCGAGAGTATGCATACAAATCCATGACTAGGATTTTTACTGTGTACAGCTTTTTGGCCCATGTCACTGTCCCAAGTCATCAAAAATAGCCTGGGGCAATGTGGTTTTGAATCTAGTCTTGGAAATTGTGTGCGAATGTTGTGGTATCAAAGAATATTTCCCATAATTTCTGCCACCTCATTCTCAATGTTGCAAGAGGCCTGTATATATGGTCGAGAGTATGCATACAAATCCATGACTAGGAGTGTTCCTTTAGTTCTCTGATAGTTTGCTCTCCCATCTTTGATAGGGTCAACCACTACTTAAAATCAGTTTTGTCCCTCATGGAGTCACGGAGTCACCAGACGTTTGAGAGCTAAACCTAGACTAGGTCTACTGGTGCAAAGAAAGACTGCTACTAATATAGAGCAACTGGCTAATGAGTTTAGTATCAATAGATTTTCAATTAGGCTATCAGAAATCTTGTGTAAAAGACGATAAATTTTGCCATGTGCAGTTTCCATCATGTTGCGGAGTACCCACTAGGCATATAACATACATACATGTACATCTACTTGGTGAAGCCATCTTGATAGTACTTATTGTCTTCTTTTGCTACACAATGTATCCCTCCAAATTGTGCTCACAAATAATAATAATATGTGGGATTCCCAAATGAGGGAACCGTTGACAACCTAGTGGCTTTGGTATTGCCGGTTTGTGGAAGGTTCCGGAAGGATACGTCTGGGCCATGAAGCTTCCTGTCGTTGTTAAGTTCCCCTATTTAGAACCACAGAGCTGTCAATTTATTCTAGTAGCTTGGTGTGGGTTTAATAATAAAGATATTGCCACTGTTTACTTACTGTGTGAGAAATATAGGTGACTGTCCTGTTGGTGCATAGGGCATTGTTAGTTATCTGACGCATTTGATGGTATTTATTTATTCGTGGGCGGTCATGACTTGACCTGCATGTGAAATGTGATATTGTCGAATGTTGCCATATGCTGTTCAAGTAGTAAAATACATTGATGATCTAGATGAAGGAACTCGATTACTTAGTGGTTGTCAAGGAGACAACGTATCATCTGCAAGTGCATATCGAGGTGAAACTACGAACCAACTAACTAGCCGCCTACGCAGTGTAGTTTGCACTGGTACGGTTCAAGGACCACTTGCATTGTGTGTAATGTATGGGGTATTGTGTTGTTGATGGTTGGTAAACTGATCTTACGTAAAATGTGCACTAGTGCGTGTATCTTTGTACACTGGTCTCTAAAGAGGGCCCATTGTCTGCTTGACAGCTGCTAAGGAGGGGGCGGGGGTCATTCAGTATTGGGTCACTCCTATTAATAGCTCTGGTTAATCAACAATGCAATGCGATCAGTGTATTCAGTCGATGCTCCTGGCTTGTGTGTGAAAAAATTAGTATTCCCTTCAAATCGGTTCAAGTCCTCCGATGTCGAGGGTGGCTACTAGCTAGACTCCGCTAGAGCCCTCCAGCACTGGTCACTTCACCAGATGTGCATCATACCAGTGTTGGCGCTACGCAGTGCATTTGCACACTTTTTGCGCCAATCCCGCATTAGGAAAAAAGTTGGGGGGATTTTCCTGTTTTTTTTGGGTCATAACCGATTCTAGCAACCTCAGTACTGCCGATGCCCAACTGTCACTGCTAATGCATAGAACTAGTACAAGATCAACTATTGTCGAAAAAGTTTACATTTATCAGGAATTTTAGAATTTGCGATCCCGATTCTCTCTCAAAGTGTCGAAAATCCCCCTCATAATCTGGGAATCCCCCAAAAAAATCTGGGAGGGGAATTCCCCCCGAATTTCGAAACCTAGCGCTAACACTGCATCATACAACTCCCAACTGTCTGAAATATGACTTGTATAATAACCCTGCTATCCTCTATTTCTCTCCAGGATGCAAGATTAAAGCCCTCCGTGCCAAGACCAACACATACATCAAGACGCCCGTCCGGGGCGAGGATCCCGTGTTTGTGGTCACCGGGAGGAAGGAGGATGTCTTGGCAGCCAAGCGTGAGATCCTGCAGGCCGCTGATCACTTCAGCCAGATCCGGGCACGGCGTAGTCAGGGACAGCTTGGCCCTGGGCTCCCCGGCCAGCCCCCACCCGCTATGCCCGGCCAGACGATGCTCCAGGTCCGTGTCCCCTACAGAGTCGTGGGATTAGTCGTGGGCCCAAAGGGCGCCACCATAAAGCGGATCCAGCAGGTTACTAATACCTACATCGTGACTCCAAGCCGGGACAACGAACCCGTGTTCGAGGTCACTGGCCTGCCCGAGAACGTGGAGCGTGCGAAGGAGGAGATTGAATCTCACATTGCGATGCGGACCGGCGGGCAGCTCGAAAACGAGAAGGGTCCTGATGACTTTGCGACCAACGGGACCGACACTGGGACTTTTCAACTGAGCGGACTCGGACCCGATCTCTCTACAGTCTTCACGCCGATCGGGCCCTTCAACCCAATGGTCGGAAGTGGCAACAAGCCCGAGATGCAGCAGCAGCAGCAGCAGCAACGTAGCAACAGCCTAGGCAATGGCAACGACATCTTCACAAACTCATCCAAGTTCCTCTTTAACCAGCTGTTCAACAACAGCTCGGTCCACGCACAGCAACAGGAGACCAACGGCAACTTCTATGATATGGTCTCGCCTGATGTCATCTCGGAGTCTGCCTTTGACAACATCCTACAGAGCCATCACCAAAATGGAGGCAGTCTCTGGCAGGACGTGAACAACCACCGGTACCCTGACCCCTTCACCAGCTCCCTCGTACCACAGCGGGCCAACAGCTTCGGGTCAGAGTCGCAGCTCGACAACTCCGACGACCTGTTAAGCAATGGGCACAAACCGGCAGTCCGCATCAACAGCTACCCGCTGCAGGGGGGCCACCGCTCCTCGGCCATGATGGGGGGTGGGGTCCAGCTTCCCCTTGGCCTAGGGGGGCCTGGCTCCATGTCATCTGGGTCCTCGGAGGGTAGCATCGAAAACAGCCCTTCCTCTTCGTCTGACGCAAGCAGCAACGGGTCGGACACCGCCAAGAAGTGTACTATTTGCGACGAGCGGGAAATCATTGCTGCTCTCGTCCCCTGCGGGCACAACCTCTTCTGCATGGAATGCGCCAATGAGGTCACGTCTGGCGAGACCCCCAAGAAGTGCCCGGTGTGCCACGAGGTTGTTACTCAAGCTATCCGTATAATTTCATAATTTATTTTTTACTTTGATATTTTTTTCCGAAGTTGCCAATGATTATTATTATATTATATTTACTATTATCATTGTAAATTTTAAAGAGAGTCAACTCCCCCCTTGAGAAAAGTTTAACGAAAAAAGTTTGTGGCACGGAGCGAAGTTACGTTATTCTATATGGAGGCAGTTTGTTTTTTTCGAATAATTGGCATGGAGTACAGTTTTGAGTTGGCCCAGACAGCATAAAAACCCCACTGTATTTACGAGTGACTCAAAGATTATATATTTATGAGAATATTCTGATATTGAAAGTTAGAGAGATGTTGGGACTATTCAAGAGTTTATTTGTGTAAAAAAGAATTATAGTCTTCTACAATTTTTTCCGTTTTCTCTTTTTGCACAGTGTATTTTACTATAACCATTTTATATTGGAAACTATTTTATTCATGACCTTAGTTGTAGAACAAAGATGGAATACGAGAGATGTAATATTTGGTGCCCTGAGAAAATAAACTAAATCTACTGCTTTCAACGAGTTGGTGTTTTGAATACAAAATATTTGTTTCCGAAATGGTGACTGAATGTGTCTAGTTTCGTATTGGTGGAATATTTCCCCCAGGGCTTTCCTCAGAGGACTTGCCCGTTAATATGCAAATCGACCAAAAACGATGGAATGCCTTCAGGCCAGGTCGTTCACAAAAGATGCAAGCAAGAAAAAAAGAAACATTGATGGGCCCATTTTGCTGCCAGTCTGTATATGCTAAGACTTGTATAGGTGTTAGAGAATTATTTTTGCTACCCGAAATTAGTTTCGAATTAGTCAGAGGATCGGAAAACAGTGTGCTTCAAAGATGTCCAATTCCAGTTGAGAAAGTCTGTAATTTATGGTAGCACATCCCTTCTCCAGTCTATGCTGCTATAGAAGCTTCCAAATAATTGGTATATTTTTGAAGCAACTTCGAAAAGTATTCAGTGTTTTTTGCTCTAGTCCTACATTTTGTTTTGTGTGGGCGTTTTTTTGTCGTCATTCAAAGAAGGAGAATTGGCTATTTATTTTAATTTGTTGATTGCTAGGGAAAACATGCAATATTATTAGTTCAGTTTAACAGAATCTGCACACTATGTTCCTCGGTTGTCTTGACCTAAACCCTCGAAACAACTATCAACGAAGGGGTGAATTTGTTAGCTGATTCATCCCAATAATTCCCCATATTTGGTGCTCCCTATGACCCTATCCTGTTCTGTACACTGCGGGCAGTGTTAATGTTTATACTCTTCAGGGGCAATTGCATTTGCTGCACTGCCTCTTGTGAATTCCTCGATTGACCTCTCTAAAAACAACAAATTTGTGGAATGCTCCCCAGCTTCTGTCCTTCGCAAAGTGAAATAGTTGTAGTCTTCTTTGACCCGCTCTAGCAACAGGCTAATAATGCCTCTATGGGTTGATCCGTCCAATGCCAGGAGTTCTACTGGTCCTGAAATTGTTAAAAAGCCCACCAATGCAAGGTAGCATAGGTTATGTTTGTGCACTGCAATACCAATCGGTCCTCTTCACATCAACCTTCTTCTAGACCCTTTGCTACAGTGCAAACTTTACAAGTCCTACTTTGTAATCATCCCTTCCGCAATGCATGGCGTATATAGTACCATCATCCACCCCTCCCATTTGTCATCAAAATTGAATGCCACGTTGTCACAAGCCTGTACCACTCTCTATTTGTCTATGTATCAAACAAAAATTGAAGAAAAAGAACCCTTTAGCGAGCAAACAATGAGATATTCTATTGGTGATTGTCTGATTGATAGGATTTACTCAACAGGGCTAAGACATAACACAAGTTTGACAGGCTAGGCTCCAATCAGAGCATTGGGTTGTGTGTTAGGCTTATCTCATTTTCAGTGTGCATGAAGGTTTACAGAGGGTTTCATTTTGGGGGTTTGCTGTCTGGTGGTTCGTTTCTACATCATACAACACATGCCTTGTAATATTTCTCCGTCTAACAGAATAAAACAGATCTCTGATTTGTTCGTTTTCAGTTCCGATGGCAACTCTATCTTTGAGAATTCGTGCAAATCATGCTTCTTGCAAAATGCTGTTAATTGTTGTTAAATGCTGAAATTGATTATGGCTTTCTAATGATCAAAACCAATCGACTGTTGAACTTTTTGCCTTTTCCACTCTCTAATCTATCTGTGTATACGGTAGCAAATTGTAGTTATTCGTAGTGCCGCTCTGTTTAAATAAATGTACGTACGCATTACAGGATGATCCCATGATCATTTGGCCTCGTATGAAGGATAGTTAGTATCTCGTAATGAAGCTGAACTCATTGGATTTTAAATCCCTGACGGCTGAATTTTTGGAGAGGGTTAGTCGGCCGCCATTGGCCACCTACCCTCTGGAAATGTCTCTGTATAAGATAACTGGTGCTTTATGGTTCAGTTCGAGCTGTTCTACGATTGGAAGGTTATCCCATAATGTTCTTGCAGCATTCGGGTTTCCATCCTGCATGACAGTCGAACCTTGTTTTTGTTCAATTTCTGTGTATTTTCAATTCTTTCAGGGACAAGACCTCAATGTGACTTGACGATACTAAATCCCAGCAAAGTCTTGTACACAGAACATGTTAATGCATAGCTTTCCTTAGTACTAGTGGCAATTACTAGAAGAGATATTTTGACCCAAGAGAGATTTATGGAGGAGCTGCTGTTTGTTTTTCCCAAAGTTTGTTTTTATACTCGGAGAGAGGAGTGGATGTTTTCTATTTGTTTTGTAACTATTATAATGATATTCGATGACGTTGGCAGTTTATGGTTAATCAGTATTCAAGATGTAAACGTGCGACCGTCTGCAACATGTTATGCAAGGGTTAATTAGGCTCCCCTACCCCATCGATTGCCATCGCTGAATCGCATTGCTAAAAGTCCAGCCTCGGTCAAGTACATATTATTTAGTGATAGCTGGATGAACAAATGCCCCGAAATACCCAGTTTCTCTTTATGCCTTCCATAATATTTTGAGTAACAGTAATAATTGTTGTGGGATACATGAATGTTATATGGATTTATCTCTACCAGAGTTATATGAACTTATAAAGAATACACAAAGCAGGGGGTCGTGGGTGATTTAACCCCTGGAAATCATAGAGAGATTGTTGGGGTGAAAAAGCTCTAGAGAATCTCTGAATTCCCAAGAAAGTAGCCATTTCGCAGCCCCGACGCAAGTAAAACTCCCCAAGCCGATGTGATCCAAGGGTACACAATAAGTGCCCCTCCTTCTCGCCCCAATTTATTTTTGTAACCATGAATAGCCTCCTGCCCATTATCTAGCCTTTGCAGTTATTTTGTATGTGTATGCAGCTATCGTTTTCCACTATCTATCTTACATTCCATTTTGCTGTAACCTTCGGCCATGTGGTTGCCTCTGGGGTTGCCTCTTGGTCGAAGGCTCGGCAGCCTTAGTCCCCTCGCGTTTAGCGAGAAGTTTGCCCGATGCGTGACAGATAATTGGAGCCAAACAACATTCTATCCAAATGTCACAGTAAAAAGAGTTCGCTAATGATAATATACATCAATTCAAAGTTATAGGCCTATTTTTTGAAAACAAGGCTTTATTATTGTAGTAATTATTTTAAAACAGAACAAGAATTATATTAAAGATGTATTATTCAGTACTGGGCAGATTAATGCAAAATCGATATTGGAGTTTTGTAAGAAATGATGAATGAGAATGATAATTTATGTTGAAATTATTTTGAGAGAAGTTTGGACAAAAATTACGCATGATATTCTGTTCCTGATCATCATCCTTATTATTGCACAAAGTGTTCATTCATATCTTATGCCTTTTTAACCTGAAGAGTTCGGATAATGCCAACAAAATCCACTTTAAAGTTTGGTTTAATAGCAATAAATGTTGATTACTAGTGACTTTTCTTGTTACCTCGTATTCATTTTCTTCAAGATATAAATTGACCTAATCCATTGCACATGAGAGTAAGTTGGAGATGCTGCCCAAATGTTAGGAGGGATGGGCGAAGATCAGTGTATTTTTCATCTCGCAGTTTGCTACATTCTAGTGAGGCCTCGAGTCTCGAAGATCAGCGTATTCATCTCGCAGTTTGCTACATTCTATCGAGGCCTGGAGTCTCGGCGTTCTAATGAGGCAGATTTTTTTTCTTTCCATGGGAATATTGGATACTGCTATAGTAGAGACTTGTCAAACCATAGGCTACTCCAAGAGGCTGTTATGGTAATCTGTACAGTGTGTCCTGTCAGCATGAGACTGATAGGTTGGGCTTTCCTAGATAGGTGGCCACCTATGCCTTGTTTAGTGCAGTTGGGGGATGAGTAGCCTAGACGCTTCTCGGTGGCTGGGTGATGTGACCAGTCCAGCGTGTGGCAATGTTAAACTAAGCGTGTGCAGGCGGATAAACCGCCCACGTTTATATCCACGCTTTATTTATGGATACTGACCTCGGACGACTGGAAAATTTGCGTAATTCATGTTTCCACCTCTGATGGCCTTTCAATGACCTGAATATTGTTTAGAATAGACTATAGTCTACATCCACAAAGTTTCGTTCCATTCTGACAAGGTTAGGGAAATTGCATATTATGACCTAAATTCGACCCAGCCGTCATTGAAGTGACCCTCGTGTTTGTCAGCACGAACTATAGTCCACATCTACCGAGTTTTGTTGAAATCCGACCTCTACGAAAAACGCATGAATTACGCACATTTGACCTCCGGTAACCTCAAAAGGTCAGTCGTGTTTCTCGGGATCAATGGTAGTCCACATCTACCAAGTTTCGTTCAAATCCGACGAAGTTAGGAAAATTACGCGAGGACGGCGGCGGCGGTCACACACCCAAAACCATTATATCCCCAGACGCTCAAAAGCGTCGCGGGGATATAATTACTTTTGAATATAGTGTGCATAATAGTTGTTGACGACCCTTTCACCGTTCTGTACAATTTGTTCGTTGGAATGGACACATCTGTGACACATGGCACATATTTGTGAAACAATGTTGGATTCTAACATTGCAATGAAAACTTCGATCTATCTGCCCATGATGAAATAGCGTGAAAGGACAAGCTTGACCATTCTGACTGCCTCAACGCCAACAGGAATAATATGGTTCGTCACCCCGTTCGTGGGTGTAGCCTCCATAACCGCCGTGAAGAATGGGCATTAGCTCGACTAACGCTTCATCCCATCGATACGAAACTTCGTACACGTGTCCGCCCTAGTGAAATCTCGAATGGTTTTGGAAGTGGGCATCGCTACATGACTGCTGCCCGCTGTTTTGCATATTACTAGTTCTAATCCGTCAATAATATGCACTCTTCTTCTCTCATTGCGCGAACCTGAATCCACATTAATGGCTAGGATGTATACATGATTTCTTCATCGCTTGAAAAGGCAGTAGGGTCCTTCAGCTCTGGATTTACAGCCGCTCTGCCGTATAGAGCGTGAACCCAATTTACATGGGAAAATGACATAGTTTACGATGGTTTTGCTAAGTCTACCACATCTTTGTACGAATAGGCTTAGCATAGGAAGTGGATAACGGAACAACAACAGCGTTCAGGCTCCTTCCGAAACTGCTTCAGGGTATTCATTGTGAAGGTTCACCAGTGATGTTTTTGTAGGCAGTGCCTTCGAGCCAAATCTTTTGTCGACGTACTTCGGAGGTTAAACCTGGAATTGCTATAAACAGGAATTGGGGGACAAAGACCTCGGTATTGAATTCGGGGTCTGTTCACCTCGTCAAAAGAAATGGCTTCCAGCGAGTCCATAGTGGGAGGTATTATATCGTTTGGCGGGCTTTCCGTTATGATGGCATTCACGCATGTGTTGGTGATCTGCGCTGTAGGCATATCGCCATACCTACAGAAAACAGACCCACACCTGCAGAATGCATTGTCTATTACTACCCTGGTCTGTCTAGTATATGTCCAGTACAGATGTGTGTTATATGATCGACGGAAGCAGATGTGCACAACAGCACTGAGCATGTAGCGGTAGCCTAAACTATAGCCCTTGAGAGAAATTTCGGCGAATATCCGTCCCCTTCATGTCGTGGGCTCGAGACCCACTCGGTAGGTATAAATGGTCGTCTGGTGAAATTTCTGGTACCGCTCCATCATTGAGATGGAGTAGAGTCCTGCCAATCTTATAATTTAGCATCACTGTGTATCACGTTACCGTGTCCCCATCTGCCACATAGGGCGCACGCTACTATTCACGAGTCACCCCACAAGGTCCCCGGAAATGAGGCACCGGAAAAGCCAGCCAGTATGAATTCGAATTAGCAACCTTTTGATCACCAGTCCAATTCTCTGCCGACTGAGCTAATTCGATTCCTACTTTTCTTGCCCTTGGTGCTGATGTGATGCCCCTGAGGATTGGGGCCCTAACCCTAGATGCAGTCTTCGCTCAGCAGATCCATGGCTTGAAGTTGACATGGTAGGGCCGTCTACAACCATCTTCATACGATATTTGTGTGCCCGTGCCGACCAGGAGTATATGTCATTTGCTCTTGAATACAGGACCATAACTGTGGCCGGGCTATGCCATACATTTGACTGATTGACCTGTCTGCGGATGGAGCTCGGTACTGGGAATAATGATAACATAGCGCATGATTGATATAGTGCCCTTATCAGTGACTGCTCGAAGTAGGCTTACTTCTCAGCATGTTACCCCTGATCAGTCTGTTATAGTGACCCAGACTATGTAACCAGGTAGTACGCAACACTCGTGCTGTTCGATCTCGACGAATGCGTCCCGTGCATGCATCATCACATTGTGTATCCCAGGGGACATCCCAATAGAGCTGCATGCTGGAAACTGTGACAAGTTACCCAACAAGGTTCCCAATAACGCCTGGATGAGGAGAGGCAATGGGTACAACAATATGCCTCGGCGTTCGAGAGTACACCGGAAGAGTCAGTCAGTACTCGCAACTCTCCCATCACCAGCTCTGAGCTATACGGACAGAGCTGATCATAAAGTTGGTCGGCAGTGATAATACTCCATAGTAAGGATAGTATCACCACGAGGCTCTGTCTGTCTGGGTATTATCTCCCGTCTGTTGCCTTGGTGGTGGGTTCATGGTCTAACCGCGTTTTCAATCATTAACCAGCTATGTTTGGACAAGCTGCCTGGTGCCTAATACATCACCTGTATGCAGTGTCGCTATCTGATGATAGTATTAAAGTTTAATATCTGACTATAATGCTATCATCTGGTCATGCATGCGACACTGTTTGGCCAGCATCAGCCTGTTTGTTCCGCTCAATCAAGCGATGAACTCCATGAACTGTCGAGAGTAGCCTGCCTTGTTTTTTATCCGTTTATATATTGTGGCCTAATTATCCACCAACAAACAACGCGCTCGTGAAAAACATCGTCTTAGTAGACCCATCGGTTAGTCTTATCTTTTTGGCAAACATCCTTCCTTCGTAAATAATTGGTTAAATTCGGCAGACGTGCTGGTCCGCTCTCATCTGTATAACAATGGGCCCGTAACCAATGCGGGCAATTGTGGGTCATTTTGGGGCCATTGGCCACTTCCCCGTTCACCAAAACATACACCATCCCACCACTCGGTTTCGTCACCTCCAACCACTCCCTCTCCGCCCTACATTGGATTTGGTTACGGCCTAGCTCATATTGCGTCATTTATGAGGGAACAAATCTGCGAAATAGAGGGCATCACAGCGGGCGCGGTACCCACTTCGGAACTTATCCGTGGTTTTTAATTTGGCGGACATGTGTGCCTAACTCCAGATCATTTCAGTTTCCTGGGAGAAGCGTAGACCTGCAACCATCAATATCAATGGACACTGACCGTGTTGGCGGCGTCGCATGCATGGGTATGATTGACGACACCACCCGTCCCAAATGCAAAGGCCAAGCAGAATGCACCTATCCACCAATTTTCGATCCGATGGAAGCATGAACAGACGGACAGAGAGACACGCTGACACACCGACAGCTAACAGCATCCATCCAAAGTAGCTAAATATATATTTGAATCTGATGCTAACTTGGCAGAGATGATTAGTGAATATGTTATATAGACAGTGGTGCACGTGTTGTAGTTGGTAGTCACATAGGTGTCATTGTGCTGTCAGCCAGCCAATCCGTGAACCTGCGACGTTCAAAGGTTGTTATTGTCGTATTGCACCCTGGGATTGGTAACTCGATGCTCCGTACTGACGTTTATGACTCGATCGTTTAGTAAATCATTGTGACAGATTATAGCAATAAATTTAACTGAAGCCAGATGCAATTTACTCCGCCAGGATCATTTGATGGTTGAATTCCTGACACTGCTCCCAGCATTACTTCTGTCTGTAGGCTATCATCTCTGTAGGCTGTGTATCTACGGGCGGAGGTATTATCCTGAATTATGGGCCATCTCGATCTGGGCTAACTATAGCCGTTTCCACTGAGCGTCCCGCTGCTATCGCCTTAGGACAGAATTACGTTGATTAGGGCTCCGGGATGAAGCCTTCTCCTCCACCAGCCCAGAAGAGTGGAACCGCAGAACTAGCGATTAGAGAATAGATTAGCCCTAGTGTTATCTACAGTTTGGTGTCAAACATTGCACTAACTATGCATAGGCCAAAGCGTGTGGTGTGTTTGGTAGGCATGCGGGCATGCTATAGGCTGGTGCAGCGACGTATACTGTCCCTGATGGCATTCCCTAGCCCGGAGCAACAGACAGACGTCCTTTGGCGCGAAATGACAACTGCCAAAAGTTCGGAGGCTCGCAGGCGGACAACAGCGACCGCATGCCAAGCGGGAAAAGACTCAAGGGAGGATGGAAGGATTCTAGCCAGAAATGTCATCAGCGGGGATCCGCGGAGTATACGGGCAGATTGTCGACAGGGGGGAACGTGTGGCAAAACATGAATGGATGAGAAGGGTACCGTACTGCTGGGTAGGCCCACTGTAGTAGCCTACAGGGGTGATGTAGGCTATTTTGGATGGTGCTATTCAAATGCAATCAGTCTACGTGCTGGACTGTTGTATTATGTAGTAGGCGAACTGACCTATGACTGATAAAGAGAAACTGGGACGCTGATGGTTGAGGAATCCTCGTAGTCGTAATCGCGAACAAATGGACGTAAATTGAGAGGTCGGCTAATACCCAGCAAGAAGAATACCGAAATATGTCGTATTGACCAGCTGAGCTTACAGCCAGGAACTAGATGATGCCCATGCGCCTGATCATCTGCTCAGCACCAGAAATCGCCGTGTATAGGCCTATAGGCCTGATCTAGATGACGTAGGCATATACGTACGCCGCTCTCAACTTCAACTCCCGTTGGCGAACGGAGTGGTGAGTGAGTAAGATGGGGTGACTACTCTGGAGTGACATACGGTACGCATATGCATGGGTCCCCCCAATGGCCCGAACAAGAGCGGCGAATCTATCTATTTTCCAAGAAGTTACAAGAATAACCAAGTCACTGGAGGTTTCTCTAATATCGAGAGGGCATGTCCCCTTGTAGGCCGATCCATATCCCCAAAAGAGTGATGACCAACATATACCGAGAACAAAAACATTGTAGGCCTACTGTTTTTACAACAACATGTGTCCTGGGTTCATAGAATGCAATTAGCTGCTCAGGCCGATGTAAGATATGTAAGCCTGCCTAATTCATGTAAACGCGCGATAAGTGTTCTCACTTTCGTTTGTGATACCGTTTACCTACTTTACCCTGGTCCAATCTTTGACTGGGGCCGATAGTGACGTAATTTATTTGTTTGATTCAAGGTCAGCATAGTTCAAGTTCCCTCTTCCGCTCGTATCAATCCTTTGATTATCATCTGATTGATTACGGATGTTTGTTATTATCGACCTATAGTAGCATATAGCAGATATAGCTGATCGCTCCAGCCGCAAAGTATTCCCGGGCAACCCCCGTCAACTTGTCGATTGACCAATGGCTTGCTCTAGCTGTTAGCGGGAAGCGATCAACTATACCTGACTACACTCACTACATGATTAGGGACTGGATGTTTTGATCGTGATGATGATGAACTACGCTCAGAGATTGGCATATTAGGAGTAGGCTATATCCCAACAATCCAACATCATGGACGGACGCTATGGTTCTCCCATCGCCGTATTTGCCGCGCCGTCTGTCGCCAGACGATTTTCGCGTCAGCGCAATAACCTAACTGACGCTTTGTCGAACTGATGTTGGCGTGAGGCGTCCCTCGGGATATTCTGCCGACAATCAGATCCATATCCAAATACCTAACCTGGCATGCACATGCCCGCCCCGACGGAATTTTGGATGAGTCCGAAAGTGGACATCGCTGCAGAGATACTGATCTACATTCTGTATATTCATCTCAGGCGAACATTTAATGTCTGATTCGGAAGGAACTTGGTGGTGACTACATTTGTTTTTGGGAAGAGTCAAGGTCACTTCAAGGTCACCGAAGGTCAAATACTTCACTTCCGCATATTATATATTTTCTGTATAGTATATTCGTGTTTATATTGAGCATTCTTTTTTGGGTTGCTAGCTCCGATAAGCATACTGTGCTTCTCTATAGCATCCCGTACATACGTTTCATTAACATTGTTTTGTACCTGTATTCGAAATTGTATGCACGAAATGAATAAATAAATAAATAAATAAAATTCGCACAATATGATCGCACAAATGTAGAGTTAATTTGGGATATTACAGACTGGCGGTTCACCCGTCATATCTTGTACTCTTGTTATGTCATGAAAATGGGAGGTCAGTAATCTCAGTATAGGCTATAATTCATTCTACTTCAATTTATTCAAAACCAAGCTGCTAAATCATTTCTATGCAAGAGGGAATTTGACAGGGAGTGTTTGCGGAGCCTTGTATTAATGCATTGGCTATACCCATCGCACAGTGAATCAAATTCAAAGTGATATATGTTCAGTGTATCAATGAATGCATTCATAAGCGAGGCTCCAGACTACCTCCTTACTATGCTAAATATTCGCGTATCATCATATAACATCAGGAGTATCTCATCTAATTTGCTCAATATTCCTAAAACGCTTTGGTAGTCGGGCTTCCTCTGTATGTGGGCCAAATCTCTGGAACGAACTGCCACCTCGCATTCGTGACCACGCGTCTTTTCTTGCCTTCAAGAAATCTCTTCGGGGAAGTGTTTGGTTAATTGGGCTTCTCATTGTGCTTGTCGTCGTCTCGCCTCGTGTCAGAGTCGTGTTATCATTTTGTTTGTATCTTTTTATT
>JAUOBX010000023.1:68742-78866 GCA_032360705.1 Eupentacta quinquesemita
TAGTGCACACATCGCCCAAGCTGGAATCTAATTATGCACTCCTTCTCGACAATAACAGCGCGTTTTGCCAGAAGCCCTGTTTTTTCCCATGGCTCAGTCTAATGATATTCTCTCCCTGATTGCGCCGAGAAAAAAGCCCGGCCTGCCCGTGGCCCAACAACAAAGGCCGAGCCAATGCCTGTTTCGTGACCTAGGCATACCGAAAGTCCTCGCGCTGTGACGCCAGCAACCGTCGACAATTGGCTAAGTGCCAAGGCCTTCAGCCTTCCGCGGCCAATTTATTCAGCAAAGCCTCGCATGCGAATCGACGTGGCAAACTGCTCGCTCGCTTCGCTATTGGGGTCCATTTCCGCCCATATGTTTATGAGACGGATGGCAATATGTACAACGCAAGCGGCTGCTATACTAAAAGGCTCAGCTCGGCGGACTGTGGCTGGCTGCTGTGACTCATGTAGATTGGGGCAAGGCTTGCAATATACGGCAGTAACGGCACATAATAAACCAAATAGAAGATCCTTCGGGCAGCCACTGACAAATGCGAGATACCACGGCACCACTCATTAGAAGCGATCGATTGCGCATGTCGCCACAATACCAACATCATCGTATGGGGGGTCATGCTAATGTTCGTTGCCTTTCTAGAAGGACATAAATATACAATTGAGGATCCCCACCTAAAATCGCGCATTAATTATGATAATGTCACTGATGGACTCACAGACGCAAGAAGATTCTCTGGATGACTACAAATCAATTGTAGACGCCAGCTCAAATTCACAGGTGGTTGATTTTGAACCATTATTTAATAAAGAACTTAATGAGAGGTGATTATAGATTTGATGAAAGTCAAAGAACATGTGAAATAAGTGTCAGTTGAAACATATGGAATTCCACTTTATCACTGAATGATGGGGCAATTACAATAATGAGTTGTTAATACATATAGCCCTAATTAGGAAGGTGAGCTGTCCCATAAATGATCTACTTAATCCTCATGAGTTTACATTAATGAGTGCTGACTGCTGAGACTGAGAGTATCATTACAATGATGAAAATAGGTGAAGCATCTGATTGGTAATATAATGAAACTGAAAGGCATGATCAACATTGTCACTTGTCAGGGCAATTAAGGTTACTTTGAAAATTCTAGAATTTTATTAGTGCAGACTGCAAAGTGCAAACATGCCACAAACCTGTGCTTTGAAGTGTAAACAAACAGATAGCAGAATTTTCTTTACTGCATGGTCTGTACCGATTACCGACCATACAGTAATGAAAAGTCAAACCTAAATTTGAATAACAATGTATTGTATGCTTGTAGCTAACATTCATGTTGTAATCATACCATATACAGGTTTTATCAAAATTGAGGAATTCTTCGAAATATTTTCAATAAACACTGGAGAATGAAGGTGACAAGCTTGTGAATTTGAAAACTTAATTTTGTGATAAAACCATGATAATTAACCAGTAATGTTTAAAGTAATAAAAGGCAAAAGCACATTATCATCAATATGCATTACACTGAAAGTCAGAACTCTGGACAGTTTCCCACCCCTTCCATTGTTACTTCTGGGTTACTATCACATGAGTGACATGACATTGTTATTTCAGTACATTAGGCTACTAATGTTTGTCAACGTACATATTTAAGAAAAGGCAGAGTAAAATTGTGTCCCAATTTTATAGATTCGCGATGCAACATTCAACATGTTGAGAATACTGTTTGCACTCGAATTATTTCACCTCATTAGGCACAGGGTAATGATGCATGTGACTGAACTCTGGACTGCTAAAAATCCTAGAACTATTCAACAAACATATTCTATAGAACTTGTGCAGAGGGAGGGGTAATCGACAGCCTGGCAATCACGACAAATAAGCTCAATTTATCTAGCTCCATCCTCTTGCTTTCTCTATATAAAGGAGTAGGACATACAATTCCATTCTCCTCTCCAACTCCACACTGTCATCCATGCCAAATTTTTACCTGGCACTCAGAATTCCCTGGGCACATCCATGTGGCCTGTTTACACTATATTTTGCAACATGGGTGAGAGGAACTCCTGAGAAGTGGGGACGGGGGAGCTTAGAGGGGCCCTCTGTGGAGGCAACGGGACTATATAATTAGCATCATTTGAAAAAGTGGGGGCATGCTCCTACTTCACTCACTGGTTCTGCTACCCCTGGTTTGCAGCCTTACCCGACTCGGCCACTCCTCTCTTAGAGAGAACTAGGCGAGGTAACAGGCAGTGTTTCCTCTAAAAAAATTATCACCGAGTCAAAATACAGAAATTTCGGAGCTTCCACTCATGTTCCGACTTGCAAAGATCCTAGACAAGACCTAGTGAGCACTTTGAACCAGAGAGTGCTTCAAATGCATCATCTGCAGGGTAATTTGTTCAATTTGGGTTACAATTCCTGGTAAAATATTCCAATTTTCAGCATTCACATTTTCTATTTGTTCGAAAACCCTCTTTTTTAACCATAACCTCAGAATCTCAATGAGTTAAATTGGCAAGCCAGTGCATCAAAATTGTGTCATATGGGCTTAGAGGAAACACTGGAACAGGGGTAGCGAGAATACCCCATCAGCTACTAGTAATGTCAATGACATGAGTCTTTTGCAAGTTAGTAAATTCTCTGGCCATTGGACATTACCACATCAAATTTGTCAATAAATGAAAGTCATTGTTGCAGAACTTTACTCGTGATATGCCATATATAGCCTATCAATTTTCTTAACCACATCAGAAATTGCCACTTCCCCAACAAAATACCCAAGATTACAACACTAAAAGTAACACACTATTACAATGCTGGTATTGGACTAGTGTGGAGGAGGCTATACTGTAGCTTTGTGTTATGTCTGAAGCCCTTCTTTCCTATTCCGCTCACTTCCTTTGTGGGCCATACCACAGAGGCCATGTGAAGCTCTGCATGACTGGTAGGAAATGAGGTCACCCCAACACTCACAATGGCCACCAGCCATTTCCACAAAGGGACAATTGGCCCGCAGCCATAAAATAGTGTGGGTCTGCAACTTCGCATTTAATGATCTTTGTTGGGCCTTCCCCATCATTTGCTGTGATTACTATGTTAACAGTAATAATAAAGGTCCCCCAGCTATGCCCAATACCTCAAATTAACACTCAAATAATTAGATAGTGCACAAAGCACAATACAATGCGACAAGATAACTAACTAAACAAGTTATAAGAAGCAGTGGTCAAAGAACACAATGCATTCAGTTTGGCCTTTGACCCTAAATTTCTTGAAATTCCATTTAGGCAGACCTATCTACAGTGTACTTAGCCACATAATTTCGAGAGTTTTTGAAGTGAGAAAATATGGAGTTTAGCAATTTCAAATGAAGATCAGAACTAGCAATGTAATCTGTGCGAAGAATATTGGAATAGATCTCGCCTCCAAAGATTAAACCTTACAATATAGAATGTGGCCCAAAGCTATGTGGCCTGTTAAAAATTATTTTAGAACAATTTATTTTCCCTGATTTAGAAAAGTTTATCTGGATTGAAGACATCATTCAGTATTCACAACACATTGAAGGTCTCACTCAATGTCATGGTAATCCAGGAAAATCGTGCCTGAGTAAGTTCATCATGCATTGTTGACCTTTGATTTGAAAATCCTGAAAATAGGTACAACTTGGAAGTTGGATACAACAACAAGTAGTAGTCAGTAGTACCATGATGAGCAATCCAGCCTATAGATCTGTGAGAAGATTTTTTGCCTATATAGCCCTTCAATGGGACTTCGGAACTATTCATCCCCAGAACACCCTGAAGCGCTTCACAGTTTGGGGCAATTTGTGCATAACAGCTCATTCCGCCGCTACGGATGACCTTTGACCTTATATTTCGGAGCAAGTCTGAATAACGCTTACATAATACTGCAGTTTTCCACATAATGGCTCATTATGACCTTTTGATAGCACATGACCTTGACCTTCAATTGGTCAACAATTTCCCCTTAGTTTTAACATTCTGTTTTAACAGATCTGTCAGAGTACAAGCATTTCAAGAGTTAACAGATACGGGTGGGTGGAAATGATTGGACCAATCTTCCCTGTATACAGGTAGGTACTGTAAAACAGAGGGTATGTTGAGTTAATCCCCCCCAAACTGCCGAAGGCATGGTGCATGGGGAAGGGGGGAGCTGGGAGACCCTGGGGTAGGAAGGGGGGCTGCCTTTCATTTCTGGGAGGAGATGAAATGAGCTATTAAAACATGGGTTTCCGAAAGGCAGCAGACTGCAGCAATTACAAAATTCTCTTGCATGGTTGTGTTCAATGTCAGAATAAAATATTAAAAGAATATTAGGCCTGATGCAGTTGCCCCTGTATTCCCGCCGCCTCGCGGCCTATATTTGTTATGTTGAAGAATGTGCCTAAACTTTACAGCTAAAAAAATATTGTTGAAAATTAAAACAAATTGAGCAGCGGCATAATTAATATACCTTGGGAGTGATTTTAAAAGAAATTAAAGCAATATTTTCCTGTCTGTAATTTTAGCAGATCTACAACGGAGACACTGACAGTCTGACACTAGTCCACAAATGTGTTTTGATTGATAATTCATCACAACAGTATGTGAACCGAGACTGGTTTACTGTGCAAAATTTCTGGAAATCATATGGTTAAAATAGCAAAACAGTGGTCCATGGCTATCTCATTTACCAGTTAGGGCACCCTGTGCTTGGAATTGCAGTTCCCTACTTTTAAATTCATTACCTTTATTCAAATGTATAAATATAGTGAGAAGTTTGTATAATTCAAGAGTGAGTATTTTATCATTCAAATATATATAGCCTATAAAGTTTCAAGTTGACATGCAATATATACTGTAGTTTAGTTCCAAATGGTGAATTTTCGTGATATAGCCTACGAGAGACTGAGAGTTGAAAAATATGATTTCAGGTTTTAACAGTGTCAAACAGGAATTTCATGGTTGATTGGGTTGTACAACAGATCTGAATGGCTGCTGAATAACTGTTCAAAAAGTGAAAACATTTGATATTGTGGCTCATTTAACCACATCCACATGTCTTCTGAGTCACAGGGAATTTAGGGTGTTTGAAGGAAATGAGGATACAGGACAGGAGAAGTCATGACTATAAAATGATTTGTATAACTTAGGCTATAGGCCTACTTCCTGATACACACTGTACATGTGATGTGGTCGATCAAGTGAAAATGAAATTATTCTAATATTTAATTACTAAGAGGAATATATATCATCGTGTAAAATCTCTTTGAGTTACTGTGCATTCGAACTAGTGAAACAAAGCAATGATTGATTATGATTCAAAATCTTTGGAAGCAATTATGTGCGCTCAGCCTCAATTTAGCAATGAGCTACGGAGAGAGGCAACAAAATAGGTAAAATCAATGAATATTCAACTAAAATAGTCCAGTCCAATTGTGTGATGAATGATCTAATCAAAATGTCATGAATAAACTTGTTGTTCACCTGATGGAACCACATCACAATGTACTCTGCCAATTTTGAGCCATAAACTTCACTAAAATGAAACTGCTGGTCTTGCTTGATTGCATCATATCAGTGATATCACTCTAATAATATTCACATGAATTTCCACAAGTTTTCACGATCCATAGATATAGTACAAAGTAATAAATAGTAGTAGTGATGACAATCCGATGACGACACAAGTCCCAATTTACAAAGACTATGTAATACTTACTATACGAACACAGGACAGCTCATGTCAAGGGTGCAACCACTGGGCACTAGGGGTAGGCATAAAAGATACAATCTCCAATTCCCAAACCTAAATGTTGATAATAGGCTGTGTGCTCCAAATCATTGGAATGTTACAATTTAGGCTCTATGAGAAATGTTTCAGATATCTGTACCACTGGCCTAAGGACCCCCTCCTGAGAAATGTTGATCACAATAAACTTTCTAGGAGTTTTTGTCGATAGATGAATCTATGGTAGACTCGGCCAAAATTTCCTTCGAATCTCCACCAACTTTTGATGGTTACACCCTTGGCAAATTCCCCTTCTGTATGCAGTACACGCGCACATTTAAATCACTGAAACGAACTAAATGTACCAAACTTAAAATTGCCACATACTCTACCTTGCCAATGACTCTGAAAGAAATGGAAAGAACAAACTACAAACTTTCATTTTTTACAAACCTCACCCCTCATCTAGTACCTTCAGCACATTTGCAACTTCGACCTGGAACTCTTGTTGGACCTCTCGTCGTATGTCTTGGTCTGTCACAGCTTCCTCTGTGCCCTCAAGCCCCTCATCATCGCCCTGCTGCTCAACAAGGCTGTGGTTGTTGGTGCTTGCACTTACGCCACTGGTGTCTTCTTCCTCCCTGCTTGGAATGGTTTCATCCTCCAAGATCAACTGGTTGCTGTCGTTGGTGACTTCCACAGCCACCGCTGTGTCGTAGACATCGATATCCTCAATTGCGTCTTTCTCCTGCGATCCATCCACTGCATCCAGCATGTCTTGTTGGTCTTCTGCCATTTCCGAGGAGAGGTCGTAGTCTTGATCGCTTTCCACCTTAATTTTGATATCCTCCTCCTCCCTGGTGAACTCTTTACCGGATTCCCATCCCTTGAATTGCTCTACCCAGCAAGAATGAACGGTGACGCAGGATCCTCTGCTGTGAAGCCCTCTCCCACACTTGGAACACATGTACCGGGATCTCTGCCGCTTACCAGCTTTACGGTCGGAGCAGGAGGAACACTCTCTCCTACTCCCTGCCTCCATCTTCTTTATGCAGTGGAGGAAAATTGGATCTACCCTGCCGTTGCCAAAGGTGGTCTTCTTCATCTTATTTGGTACAGGTAGAATACTCTGCAATGACTTCTTTCGCTTCCCTGGAACGGTCTTGGGGGACGCCGGATAGGATTCGCACGTCAACATGCTCGCCGAACCAGTCGTATAGTCTATTGGGTCGTCAACTCCATTGTAGAGGGTTGTTACATCGCCGTTGGTGTAGCCGCTGTAGTCGTTGAGCGAACTGCTGCTCTCATCATTCTCATAGTCGCCCGCGTCGTTACTCAGTCCGAGATCTCTCACCAGTGTCTTCAAGCAACGATGCTTGTAGACACAGTTTGGGGACCGATGGAGTCCACGCCAACACACTCGACATGCGTACATTGACTTCTTGTTGGCACTATTCTCTATACACAGGCATTCAACACAGTCCCTGACTTTCCCAGAAGGCAATTTCTCGAGCATTGCATCTAATTTCTGGAAATTCTCAGCAGCATTCGAAAGAGATTCCTTAGCACTTCCAGTGGAACTGGCAGGGGTACTGGCAGGGGTACCAATAGTGCTGGCATTGATGGGCTGTTTGTTGGAATTTTGTGGTTGTGTGCCCTTCAAACTGTCAATTTCGTCTTTCAAAACGCTTACATCTTGTTGAAGGTTAAGTATAACTTGGCCATACTTTTGGAGTTGAACAAGAGAAACAATAGTCAAGTTAGCCAGATCAACAAAGGATAATCGGCAGAGATTGGCAGGTGTCAGCGAGTCCAGATCAATACCCTCTGAAATATTCAAAAACTCGCTTTGGAAACTGGGGTTGCCAGAACTATCTGCATTTTCACTTTGGTCAAGATGGGAATGTGCTCTTGTTGTGGATGAGTGGTCTAGGCCACCATTAACTTCATTGTTAACAGAGGGCCCACCATCTCTGTAGCTTTGATTCTCAGCCCCGCCTCTCACTGTATAACGCCCATCACGCTGAGCCGTAACGTTAGGCCTACCTGAACTCGGCCCCGCACTATGCTGGGCCGTACTGTACACGGTCTGTATGGAATTATCGTGTGCCTGGTCCAGGAACTGCTGGCTCTGTGTGTCCATCAGATTACTCCCGTACAAATCTCCCCGTTGCTTCAGCGAATCGGTATTTTTGTTCGAGTTCAAAATTCTCTTTAGAATGTTTCCTGTCGAAGAATACTCGAGGTGGCCACCAACTGTAGCCATTTCGCTGTATCCGAACGATTTCCTAGGCTGTTTACAAAGATCATCGCTCGCCTTCTTTCTCATAATCCACGGAAAAGAAGTGTTGCCGAATTTACAACAATGAAATTGTGACAGACTCAGAACCAGTCGTTTTCTTTGCAGACCACGCAAACTGGCAAATTGATGTACAGGAAAACCCCAAAAATATTGTTCTCTATAATACCTTAC
Source organism: Eupentacta quinquesemita (assembly GCA_032360705.1). Classification (NCBI taxonomy): domain Eukaryota; kingdom Metazoa; phylum Echinodermata; class Holothuroidea; order Dendrochirotida; family Sclerodactylidae; genus Eupentacta; species Eupentacta quinquesemita. The sequence continues at coordinate 76,952 of JAUOBX010000023.1, forward strand.
ACAACTCGACTATATCATAGCAGTTTTTGAATGATTATGGTAAATCCGGAGAATTACAGAAATTGCCACAAAGGAGAATCCCGCTTGCAGTTTGGCAGAACAAGAACATATGGAAAATTCGGCCCAATCCAAACCGAGACGGCACAATCAATACTCAGTGGTATCCCGTTGGCAGTCGGGCTACAAATGGCCAGAGGTGAGCCATCTGGTACTCTCAGATGTGGTCCGTGTCTAACAAAGGCTCATCGGAAGCAATGTGGGTGCCAAGGCTGAGGCCAGTTCGAAACAAACAATTAACATATGGAGGGCTAAAAAGGCTTCATGGTCCATTGTTTGACTTTCCGACCTTGGTTCAAAACATAGGCCCATCGAACTCGGTGGGCTATTTTGCATTTCGATAAAGCCATGTGATGACAAAGCGGCGGAAGCGATATGGGCTCTGTTTCGATGGCCTATGACTGCTATGAGTTTCTGTTACACTGGAGTGCCATGCCCCACTGTAAAACCTGATTTGACTAACCGCGCCAACAGGTTCTCAGGATTATATGCCTATATGCCTATTCCTGATTTCCTGGATTCGAATTCACACCTTCTGCTATATAATTAAGTAAATTAACCTACTACATCCCATAGGCCGGTAGGCTAATCATATTCAACCACCGTTCATTATCTATTTGCCAAAAGGGAATGTAGTAGGCTATTTATGGGGGTCAATGTCCTCCGGCCCCAAACTCACCCCACCCCAATCTGGGCAAATCTCTCGGTACCAGGGGTAGCGGTGGCTCCTGAATCAAAGGGGTCCAATCCTGAAATTTTGTAATGAAAATGGCTAAAATGATGACATAAATGCAATTTATCATGCATTCTGGACCTCTTAGGTGGGTGTTAACTTTGTTTAATGGGTCCAAACTGCCAGGAAAGAGGTCATGGACCCCCGGACCCCTTACAGCGCAACCCCTGCTCGGTACGCTTTGGCTGATGGTAGGCTAAGGCTAGTAATGGAATGGGGTAACTTTGGCTACCCGCGGGCCCTTCCTCAATATGATAGAACGAAGGATAACATGCACACCTGATAAATACGATGTCCCCCATACAAGTCGAGAGTAATTCAATCTCGATTATGTTCAGTGTTCAGCTTCATGCAAGTTCATTCCATTCATTCTTATCAAAAGAAATAGCAATTCAGTTCATTTATTTCATTGCTGTATTCTTATCGCTCCGTGTATTATGACATAATGACAATGATAACTAGAAACAGTAGCCACAGTGTGACTGTATAGTAGCCACGACTGTGCGATGGCGCTATTCTACAATTAGCCATGATAACAAAATAGTAGGTCTACGTCTTCCACAGGTGGTCACTGACACAGACCGATGAACACCGTCACCTGTTGTCACGGGAGAAGGAAATGGAATTGACCATTCTAAAACTATAAAACACATCTATGGGCCCATCGAAAGAATGTCACGAAGCAAGCTTATATCACTCACAGTCTGCTAAAGCTGACTCTACGCAGTCGCGTCGTCAGGATTTCCGGACTTGGGGCCACGGGGGAGGGGGAGGAAACAGCTCTTTCTGAGGGGCACCATATTACCATGTAAGCGTAGGGCCACCATCGTTTGGCGCAGAGCGTGCAGATGAAATGTTTGATTTCCGAATCCCTCAGATGGCTCCAGAAGAGTGTTTTTAGAGTAGGCCTATGTATTTGAATGTGAAACATGGGTTTCATAACATCGCAAAATGTAATTAGCCAAAAAAAGTTCATCTTATCCATTAAACAAGAGTGCCAATGGCACAGTAGCTCACCTGGTACATGTTAATTTAATTTGTCTCACTCACTGCAATCATGATGAGAAGTGAATAACTGAGCTAACCTTGATGTCATAATGGCAGTTGGGATTTTGAACCAAGAAA
>JAUOBX010000024.1:31937-46432 GCA_032360705.1 Eupentacta quinquesemita
AGCGACAGAATACTCAAAACAATGAATACAATAATACGGATGAAACAACCGTTAGTGTTTGAGGACGCCTAGCCTGTTTAAATGGATTGAATATGTGTTGCATCATTGTTATACCCTAACGTGCCGAAGGGTCTCGATTTCAATGTAGTGTAGATGTAGCGTTCGAACGCATTTCTGCATTGGTTATACGACAGTGTTCTCCACTTCTTGCTCTGTCAGGGTGGTGCGCCGGGACAGAAAAGAGAAGTGGAGAAGTAGTGTGGTCTATTGGATGCATCTCATGTAAATACCGAGGTGTTGCATGATGAGAGGTAGAATCTTACCTTTCAAGGCAACAATTACTAATGTTGTGCCTAACAATTGACCGAAAAATAAAATATCATCAGTGTTAATATAATGAAACTGTGAAGAATGAGGCTCTTACTTTTTATTGCATTTCTGCAAACATTTACCCAAGGGAAACAAACCATATCTGTGGTCTCTCGCAAATCCTGTGATTTCTATTGATCCACCCTGACAAAAATAGACCAGTGGTCCCAGTGCGGTCGTCTTCAGATCTGGGGATTAACCTGCACTCCTGCAGTGTGTATACATGCCTGAAACGCTACATATCTGTACATGAGAACTTTTTTTCCGATTCACTAAAAGGCATCTAATACCAACATGTTGTTATTCTACTTTACTTCCACGTTTCAGGCTCTATCAGGCTGACGGAATGACATGTTAGGATGACGTCACAAACACCATCAGGTTTAATCGTGAGCGGATCAATAAAATCGTATCCGAATAACCAATCATGGATTAGAAACACGATATTGCCTCAATTCGCACAGGTATAGTATCTATCTGCTAACATCATCAAACGCAGCGAATGTGATTATCGAAATACCGTCGGGATAAGAGTTCCCTTTCAGTTGGTGTATAGAGTATTCTCCAGTTGGGATTGCTGGTAATAACTTCTGAATACAGGTACCGTTGGGTTTGAGACAAACATTATTGGATATTTTGTGGGCCTTCGGCAGGCTGAGTGCCACTGAACAATACTGCCAGTAACCTGATTATCCGTTATCTATCAAATATATACAGTTATAAGCCTACAGGAGCTCTTCGTTGCCTGTACAAGCCATCAGTCAAAGTGTACACCAAATTTGGTGAAGGGGTGATGAGTTGTATGAAATAAAACCTTGTTCAAAAGTCAGTTTATCGAAATAATTCAACATTCATGAATGAATATTTTAAATTCGATTGGAATAGGAATGTGAGTCAACAGAAATAAATATTTCTCAAACGAAGAATGAAAGAAATGACCGATGATGCGACCTTGCTCAAAGATGCAGATTTTATGTTGTTTTGGGAATAGTTGATAGTTTTCATTGCCTATATTGCAGACTTGATAGCAAGACCAGTGTTGGAGTCGAAACCAGCCGATACCGAGCTCTATACATTATTCATATTATGGTCTCAGGCCGAGACCAGCATTACTGTAGGGCTCGGGACCGGTCTCGCAACATCACAGCTCAAGACCAGTTTTCCTGCAGTTACCATATTCATACTTAACATGTTAGCAGTCAGTCTGGAGGTTGAAGTGTGCATGAAGAAAGAGAGTAGACACAAGAATTACCTCATAGCACTGAACTGGATATAGCCCCAGGTGTTCATTACAACTTTTGTAAGACTTTCGTAAAGCATTCAACGAATTTTTGGCACATCGGGTCTAGAACGATAGAATGACTTATGACGTTTCCAACTTAGAGCTGGACAGATTGACTTTCATACAATTTTTTACACTTCATGCGAAACAAATTCTTTAGGTTTCGAAGGTGGTGATTTCGACAGATTCATGCCCTTGTCGGTATTTTCTTTCCAGGTGTCCTGTCTTTTCTAGATATATCTCTTTGATGATAACATGGTGATCTATAACCTTATCCAATTTCCAATTACATTCCATACAATCTACGAGTCTAACAAGTTCTGCTCACATCTGAAATTCGATTGACTGTCATATTTATACGAGTTGTCCCTATTTGATTGATGGTACAGTCCCATTCGTAGCAGTGGAAGTCAGACCAGACGCTTCAAGTCGGGTACGTGAGCGATCGACTGGTGTACCTATGCATGAGACGAGGGACTACATTGGACGAGCGGCGCCGTTGGCGACGACATTTCGTCGTTGTTTCATATTCCGTCGCTGCTCTCCAGGCAGGGCCTTCGTGACGTCACGGTCGACCACGGCTTCGATTTTCTGAGGTATCTCTGAGACTGACATATCCAGCGAAAACGGTACTAGTCTATACCAGTTTCTCTCCGGATTCGCCCATTCTTCATACGGGGAATTTCACCGAGTGGGAATGTGACGGGAATGCGTTCGACATCATGTGGACGTTCATGTTCACTCCCATCGCGGAGGAGTCTGAAGTGTTCAGGTGGTGTCCGCTGTGGTGCAAGAACTGAGCCGAGGGGTGTACGGGCATAGTGTTGCATCCGGGGAATGAACTCTGCTGAGTAAACGGGTACCTCGACTGGGCGGACTGGTGCGAGCCGTGGTGCATGTGACCCCCGGACGCGTAATGGTAACTGCTCGTCGCGCCAGTGTAACTATGGCAACCGATATCGGAGGCCCCAGGCAAGTACATGTTTGAGGTGACTGCTGACTGGAGCATACTCTGATTGGAGCCAGTCATTGGGGACATGTGTCGCGAGTTGGGGTAGCTTTGGAGGTCCCCATCTTTGGCCATCTGTGCGACGGCGAGAGCGGTCGCCGGTTGCACGATATTCGATTCCTCACTGATACTGCTATCTGGTGGGTAGCAGGGCGTCAGGTCCTCTCTCGTCCCGTTACTCGCGGACCCGCTGGAAGTAAAGTCCCTTAATCTGGTGGCGCATGGTTCAATATCGTCCTCCACTTCGTTGGTCATTCGACGGTGCTTGTTCTGTGACGGCGCTGTATCCCCGGAGTCGGTTTTCGATATCGTTGGTTTCACGTCCTGAAGGTCCGACCGCTCTTGGTCTATACTGTTGTAGTGCCCCGCCGCCATGTTGTTATTATTGTTTCCTGCGCTGTGATTGGCCGATGAGGGTTTAATATCGATCAGGCCCTCGCCGGCTTCCTTTGAGGATAATTCAGATTTCTCGCTCGTCTCACCCTGTTCGGCATCATCGGAATCTATAATGAGAAGAATTCGACGTGAATAATGGTCGATTGTAAATAAACATCGCATTAAATTGCCGGTTCTGTGTATTTACCGTTTACCTCCATCCCTACATAGTACATACTGCGTAGCAATTGAGATTCAGTCACTTCGCGTATTGAGCGTTAATGACTGAATTATGCCCAAAGTGTTCTCTCCTTGATTGCTCGCTTCGCAGGTTTCATTGTGTTGGATGTTTGTCATCGTTTAGGATGGAACCTGATTCGAAGAATTAGCGAATCAGGAAAGTTCTTGTATTTCAGTACTTATACTATACAGGGCCAAATGTTTTCCGAGTTTTGCCCATTTTACTTCAGAATGCTCTGAGGAATCCTCATTCCGTGATTTGCTCATCCGTTGGAATGAAAGGATGTAACGAAAGAATAAGTCCAGTAACACTGTGTTAATATGCCCATATATGAATCGAACTTCAAGTTCTTTAACCGGTAGTTTTTGTGCGACATCAACTCACATCACCTGTGTAGGCAGTGTGCGTGTTCTCAACACCAACACTAGCGCCAAACATGGTGTGAGGATCTGAGTCAGAAGACGGTATGATAAGAGTGACGGACAGGACATGTGAAGGAAACGGCTTAGGCAAAACAATCAGGGATGCATAATTCAATGAATTCAAACTAGCAGCAAAATAAAGACGCTTAATTTCGCCGGCGACGTCCCGGTGAGAGAATGTCTTTTCCCCTATCTTTTTATTTTACTTTCAAACAAGTCACCGATCTGACAGAGGAATCGCCACGCCGTTCGAAGGAATGAAAAGAGATGACAGTATCTCCCGTAGAGACGGGCGGCCCCTTTATTGAGCCCCAAATTTCGGCACCATCATGGCATTTTAAGTACCGTTCAGTATTTTTCACTTGTTATGCGACCCATAAATAATTAATCGGAAGACAACACTCGCGGACGGAGGGATCATATCACGCGCAGGAGCGTCTTTATTGACAAGCGAGGTCACGTGGTTCCATGACGTCGACTTCAAAGTTTTATGAATATATTACCATCGGAGCGAAACTTTGGGGAGTAAAATATAAAACGCAGCGTGTCCATAAAGTTAAGTCAACCGTCGAGAAGCCAGGGGGCTGTGAGGGGCGTAACGCAGATTGTAGTCAACGCATAATTGAAAGCGGATATAGGCTACCTCCATGAGTTGCATGGCCTATTATGCAAATATTTTCATATCTTTCTTACTTATGGAGCGCCGTATGTCACTGTTGTCACAACTTTTTTGACATCAAATACAGCGCGCCATCGTCGCTCTCTCCTAGGCCCATTTCATTGTAAATAAATTAGAAAAATTATTTGTCGTGTTGTAGGCTTATAATAAGAGTATTACTCATAATATCAATGATAATACTAATAAATAAAACGCACGAAGCGCAGAATACAGTAAAAACGTTTCTAAGCAGAGAATCAAGCAACAAAACAAACGAAAAACAAAGAGACAAAAACTCAATAACAGGTTCAACCAGTCTTAACCCTATAGCATCCAGGTAGGATTAGCCAGACGAGGATTCCGCGCTATAATGGCCAGTCTCTAGCTTGAGAGCGTTCCTAAAGCTGAACAGTCGATGGCAGATGTCATGCACTGGTGCCTCGTAATCACTCGGCGCAATTATTGGGCAACTACTCAAGTTTCGAGCATTGCATGCGACAGGGCAGACATCTGTAGCATATGTGCTACATCAGGCATGTATAGAGATAGGCCTCATTGAATGTTGTTTGAAATGAATTTGTGGGGGTCATATTGGAAAATATAACGAAAATGAAATATAACAAATTATTACCCAGATAGAAAGGTTCTGAATAGTTCAATGATGATAGTTATCAGTTCAATAACTATCCGTTTCATATGATTAGTAAAAAGCATATCATCCGGATAGTGTAGTCACACATGATTATTCTTCAGCGCGTATTGGCACGATTTTTGGCAACACTTTTTTCTTAGGAGGAATTATTGTAAAATGTTTGCATGCCCGACCATTGTACATGTTCTAACAGAACCTACACTGTACTAGCAGCATGTACATATCACATCAGATGATTAAGTGCTATCACCAACCTCGATTTATGAAATGTGCTAATAAAATATTTGATGTGTTTCTACTATTATTTGAATAGATGATCAGATAACTCGAGCACATTCGTAACACTGCCGCGCAAAAGACGTGTTACCGATGAATACTTTTACATAATGCTAGGCTGACCGAATGTTTCACTTCGGTATTTTTCCGCGCCCTCTAAGTCATCCGACCGTACAATAGCACAATAAGCTACACAAAAAGTTACGTTATATATATGTGTACTGGCTACATAACACTAGGCTCAAACAATATTTCACTCAATAATTTTCCGCTCCCCTACCACCGTATTCTAGGACATCCGTCCGTATGTCCGTACAAAAGCACAATTATAGCAGATATGCCTACGCGTGCTGTATACCGCGCAAAAGGCTGTGTTCCCTATGTAGAAACTATACTGCTACGGTACATAACGCTAGGCTCATATAGAATGTTCCACTCAGGTATTTTCCCGCGCCCCTTCTTAAGACATCCATCCGTACTGTATACGGTCGGCAGCCCATAGGCTCAGTTTTCCTCCACGATTACATCTTATGTGCATATCATAACACACCAGTGAGGCCAGGATTTCGGTCCCTGTCACGGGAAATAGCCTCATCTTTGGCAATGACATTGTTTCACTTTCCGCCACGTTACCGCGAGGCTAAAACCGTCAGGCTCTCTCTCTCTCTCTCTCTGGGAGATGGGATCGAGCAGGGAGGACGAGGGAAAGATTCCAAAGCTGGGACTCGAGAGAATTCCATCTCCGTGTTAATAGTAAAGATAGAAAATTACACGCGGGTCGATATGTATAGCTTTCTGTGACTAGTGATGAAACATTAATATCGCCGTTAATATTCAATAACTCAGGAGACCGTCACCGAAGCTCCGTGACTCGTCAAGGTTTGCGCGGGACGCGCCGCTTGATCAAACACGCGGAAAGTGTGGAAAATTGAACTCCAACATGCTAAAATACTTATGAAAAGTGAGATTTTCCTCGGAAAACTCGCAGAGAATTGAATAACGAACCCCGTGAAACGCTGTGTACGCCGAGTTTAAAAACGTTTTAAGGGCGCGCGGGGAATTGGCCGAGCCGTAGCCAATTAACGGTCGCTGAAGCGTGACGGAGGGTTTGAGGAATACACATCGAAGAGACGGGAGAGGGAGCATGGGAACCTTTGAGTAAGATGGAGCGGGAGCGATGCGCTGTGATACAGTTCTCCGTCGTCTGATGTATCGGTCTTTGAACCGTCTTCGGATATCCCCAATCTGAAATTGGTTTTTTATGGAGCTACTAGCTGCTCGGGCTCACTTGGAGATGAACTCGACACTGCGAATCTGCGACACCTAATTAGGCCGGTGTATGATGGGCATAATGGGGTGTAAGGTGGCAGAGCTCATGTACTAACGCGTTGGTAATACATGCATGATGCGCTCCAATAAACGAAGCATATAAATAGCGCAGGAACGCGCTGAACATGACTGCCTATTCAAATACTACGGGTAATTCACCAGTCGGTAGATTAATAGAACAAAGATGCTTTGAATAATTACTTTTAACGATGAACATTGACATTAATGTTTCAATCCAGTGTCATCTGCGCTATATCTAACAGAAAAGTAAGCGCCACCTATTAGCGGGGTTAATAGCACACAGTTGGTATTAATATTATTATCATTATCATTATCATTATCCTTATTATTATTATCATCATTATTATACTAATCTGATACTAATTGTCCTCACGTCGCTTTTTCGTTCTTTGAGATGTTTGTTTTCGTTGTTGTAAGATATTCGATACTACCATATAACCGTGCGTCATTATTAAACGAGATATACCTACATGCAACAGATATAAACTGTACTGACGGTAACGCCAAAACAACATATCGCGAACGTTTACAGCTAATATTAATTGCAAAGTCTTCCTATTCTTGTGCATTCGAATTTTGGCGCATTTTGCATCTATGACTGACATAGTATAAATATATTCCTTGAACGAAAAATAAAAAAATCAATCTAGAAATGACGGGACTTTAGATTAACTTTGTTATGTTAAAATTCCGTATTTGGATTTATTTTTGTTCATTCCAAAAATATTGCATTTACGCTAGCTCATTGTCATTGATATATGATCATAGAATGTATGATATTAAATAGGCCTACTTGTGAAGTCCTGAGTTATAATGTATTTATTATTACGTCTATCCACACTGGCGACAACTGTTTTGGCACATCCCGGTGTCTGTAGCATATATACGCAACCTCTCAATCCCGCCTCCATCCATATTTTGTCATAATTACATGATGATTACCCGCGAAAAATCCCGCGCCATCTACAAACAGTATCAGTTCGGAAACGAGGCTAGTGCGCGCACCGTTGGAAACGGTACATTAATAATTAGTATATGCGATCAGGTGCTTTCCGCATGACCAGCTCCCCTAATTGAAGCAATGTAGACTCGGATTAGAGAGGATATTCCGAGCCGCCGGGGTGGCCATACCCCCTGAACACTACCGAGAACACGCGGGATGAGTAGGAGGAAAGAAATTGGGAGGTTAAAGGAACTATTGTGTAGGTGGATCGGATGACCTTTTTTTTATATACTCATGCTTTGGGTCGTAATAAACAATTTTGTTGAAAAGAATACTTCATGCTATTTTTTTAAATAGTTATAATACTAGGCTAGACACACTTTCACTGCGAAAAATAACTCGAGAGACCAAATCTGCAGCGCATTTTAAACCGTACTGCAGAAATTGCTGGAAATATCCTGGCATAACCAAGAGTGTTCTAGTGGCAGCATCATGTGGAGGTTTCAACATATGTTTAAAAGAGAGTTTGAAAACTGTTCTGTTTTTGGGACCCTATTCAGTGACGCTAACTCTAATTTCTGAACTAATTCGGAATCCTACTAATGGGAAACAAGGCTATACTTCGCGAAATCAGCCAATCAGACACGACCTTGAACCCAGTGAGCATCTACTGTGTTTTTCTCAAGTGAACAAACTGGCAAGACGCAGTTTTATTATCTATCCAAGAGAGTGGGTGATAGCATATATTTTTATTTGACATTTTGTTCATGTTTTTATTGTATTCACATTCTCTGTGCCAGTGTTGGTGCCACTCCCAGGAAAAAATACTAAAATGGGTTCATTTGAAAATAAGGTATCATACAATGGTTTTAAAAATACTTTTGTCCTGAGAAAATGTATCACACAATACAACAGAAATAATGTTGAGCCAGATAAATACCAGAATAAATTGAGTTTGCTGGATGTATAAAATGCAACAGATAGACATGCGTTTGAAAAAATCTCAGATTCGAGGGACTACAATACTCTCAAATGAGTCGATTACCTTTTGATGTTAGATAACCACCTCCCGGTACCTTAGTTACAGACGCTGCTCACCTATACTTAGCTACGATCGGAATATTCGATACTACTGTACTAAGAGATCAACTAATCGTTCTGGCTAAAACCAATAAAATGTCAAAGTCTAATTTGTGCATCGGCAAAAAAATGGCGACGGTTGGAATTGCTCAAACAAAATAGTCTCCGTGTTACGGTGTATAACGGTCAGGCGCTGACTTCAGGTAAATCTTCAAAAAGTTATATATAGGAACATTGTGATCATGAAACAAAATCAATCATTCAACTCTGTCCGTATAGCCAGAACAGTTTTTATTCGTCAGCTGACCGGCTGAGTTGTCTACGAGGTAAATTTAACAACCTAAAGGCACGGCAGATGGGGCCATAGTTAGGTGGGGAGTGGAAACACACATCTCTTACAGTGATGGGCATAGCAAACTGGTAAACCATGCTTTATACAATGAAATACTGGTGAGAACGGATGGACTGTAAATATGATGCACGCAGAGTTTGCGCCAAACAATATTGCGAAACAAGTGTGTTTCTCGCGCATTTTCGCGTTCACTTTTGTCTTATAATGCTATAACTACTAGCCATTTCTTCGTAATGATGTGAAAGATGTTGAACTTCCGATTATCCCAGATACTGAGAGATAACTTGGAGCTCCTACACATACATATCTGGGAAGTTAGAACCAAGTTCATTCTATTTTTATTTTATTTTTTGCTATTGGAGGAGTTTTTCTGGAATGTAACTAATGAACATGATCAGTGAGACCTATCTTTATTTCGATACTCCCACTACCTTTAAGCTAATCTGAATTGATTAAAAAATCAAATATCTTGTCTCTATCCCCCACGAGGGAGGAAGCAAACATGTAATTATTCTACAGAGATATTCGATTTTCGTTCGGGCACGGTTACTATATGAAGCCAACAGTAATCAGTCTCAGCCAGCTATTCCGGAGCCTAAATTAGTTTTCTTCAAATCCTCATTCCCTTTTTACGTAATCATCTCATGCATAATTCATAAGTGTCTCATTGTGTTCCAGGAGAGGGACCCATGTGTGTTATTATGTGGAAGATAAATGAAACGATGAATTATTAATTAGAGTTATAAGGAAAGCATGATGGATGGTGAGTTTTAAATTATCAAACCATCCGGGAGATTTTAAAAATGCAGGATGATCGACTGGAGGAATTTAGGAGTTTTTGTAAAACGTGAGGAAATTCGCGCTTTCGAGGAGGAAAACAAGCGATGCTGATTTGGGCGGCTGAATTAACGTCGTCAAAACATGTAGGCTGCTTAACCAAGTGTGTGTTAGGCTAGGATTTGTGCGACATTGATATAGCTATATTTGACGTTATGACCAAAAGATTGGTGTGTGGAGAACGAGACATGTAGCATATGTTGGTGTAGTGTACTGTGCGGTTACATGGTTGGAATAGTGGGTTACGAATGTTGGGATATTAGGCGACATACGGTGCGCGAGAAGTGCCATGTGCAGATTTCAGAAGGTATTCCAGAGTTGGTTGAACATAACTCTCTATATATATTCAATCAACTATTTCTTAATCAACCCTATTTTTATGTGCACCGTCCCAACAGTACGAGTCCTCCCTCCTTGACTACTGATTGTAGATGATACAGTTATTGTATATGTGTAGTTCCGATGAAAAATTGCGAGGCGCAATCAGTAGAACCAATATGTGTTCAACCAAGATGTGTTGTGGACTATAATAATGAAACTGATTCTACGGAAATCATTTCATTTGGAACAATCGCAGTCCGTTTCTCCTGGTGTTACCATTCATGCCAAGGTAAATTACGTATGACAATAAATGAATATAATCCGTTCGAAAAACTCACCTTTCTTTTCTTCACCATATTCATCTAATTTCGAGGACGGCCTCTTGATTGGGTTCAGCCTCGCTCCCCTGCAATTAGAAGCACTAGTTCCATTGACTATCTTGCAATATAAATTCATAAACATAAATAACTAATAATCGTATAGTCGGACCACAAGCTAGGCGGGAGCTAGTCTTGTGTTAGGACGGTTCTCGAACATTATTTCGTAGGATATTCCCCTGATCTGTACGTAGAAAAAATACACGTACATACATGCACCGAAACAACAATTATTTCAGTACATAAGAGGATATTTTTTCTTTCTACATACAGATAAGGGCGATAACCTACAAAATAAAGTTAGTGGTATTCTTCCATCTTTATACATGCACTGAGATCATCCCTATATGTCGTGAAGATTTCCCAGTTCTTTCAGTGGATCAACATTATTCGCTGTATTATTATTGACTAGATAGACTAATCTGATCACTTCCTGTATGCAAGAATATACAATCCATCAACCGCTTGTTATTCCCACAAGTCGTAACACTCCCGATCGGCTTTTCAAATGTCCTGGTAGAACAATGTGGGATATGATGAATCCCTAAAATATATTTCATTCACAGGAGTGGATTTGAGAATCCATCCTATCTCATTCTCTCCTCCTCGTAGTTAGGCTGTAACTTGTCTAGGCACCTATAAATTGCGTACATTGTTTATCAGGAAGGGTCAGGCCATTCATGATGGCGTTCTTTTCTTTGATTACGACTCCGAAGCTATTATCAAGATGGAATCTTTCTGAACGCCACTATTACTTATAGGTTGATTGAGCCCAACGCCAATGACAATGTGTCGAAAACTTACACAAATCGTAGGAATATGCAAAGACAAAACAAATACATATCACATTCGTTCGTGTTCACTCTATTTTATTCATATGAAACATACCTTCTAGCCATGCCATTGTCCCTGAATCCCTTAGCGAATGGGTTGTGGTCGATCTTGAGTTGAGTTATCTGAGGAGTAAACGAGACACCAAATGCACGTTTAGTATGGAACAATTTGAAGAATAAATTGCCCGTTTTCGAATATGTAGAACGATTAGTCCTTCTGTTGAGAGAATGAACATTAACCCCGTTCAACTTAGAGATAAATATTGACAGAAGACAATGCCAACATGAATTAGGTAGGGGCTAGCTATATGGTAGCCCAACAGTTGTATAAAATGTGTATGAGATGTAATCTGAAAACAATGTGTATGTGTGTGTGTGTTCTCTATATAAACGCGTTTATAATAATTGAACGTTATTCAACTTACTCCTTAGCCGAGAGAAAAGTGTTCAGAAGTGACGAATTGCTAGTAAAATGTTTGTAAGGTATTGCTACGCATGTTCCACAACTTTTCTGAATGAACTCGGTGGCTTTATTTTCCTAATCTTCAGTTTTCTTAGTTTCATATTATGTTTGCGTATGTGTTGTTTATTTGTTTATTCTTCACAATGGGGCAACAGTAATGTGCGCTACGTCGATATGTACTTCCTGATCAACTACATGTATTGTAAAGCACCAAGCCATGTATGGTGTCCGTTGAGATGGGGATTACGATTACGTATTACGATTGTATGGCTAGACACAATCTATATTCTGGAACATTGCGCAGTAGCTCCATCGAAACACCGGGAGCTCCATCAGTCCATGGCTGTTTATCGCGACAGACATTGCCACTAGGCTACATTAGGCCAATCAACCACTTGAGCCTAGTTGTACAGCATGCCTGACCATTCTTATAGTTGGATTGGAGTCGATGAAAGTATAAATGGTTATACTGATACACAGACATTGTTACTATACATTCAACCAATCATCCACTTGAGCCCGATACCATTACCAATACTCTTGAGCCAAGTTATACAGCATGTACGACCATTCTTATAGGGAGTTATAGTTTAATTGGAATCGATGAGGGTACAAATGGTTATACAAATTACACAGACATTGTTACTATACATCAGACCAATTAATCACTTGAGCCCGAAACCATTACCAGTACTTCATATCGAGTTGTGCAGCATGTACGACCTTTCTCATAGGGATTTATAGCTGAATTGGAATCGATGAAGGTACAAATTACATTAGTCACACAGGTGTGAGATCTTTGTCCAGCACGGAATACTTCAATGGTATTAACATGTTAGGTTCCAATCTGCACACGGGAGGAAAGTCGATTGAGGACCCTATCGATTGCTAATATGATAATCGCTCTACAAATGTTGAAGATCCTTAGGCCCTCTTCATCAGTTTTGTCCTGGCCTCTTGAGCCCTCTGTTGCAGAGAGTTCGATACGTATGGAATGGTATTACTGTAACCAATCGCCAATCGAAAGACTTTTTTTATGGGAGCAAGACTGGCAAAGGTGTAAACATATGACGAGGCCCGTGAGAGGAAGAGGGAAGAGGGAAGAGTTACAAGAGTTACAAGAGAGTGGTGAGAGAAAGCTTGTTGATACTAGACTTGTAAAGCTGAAGGTTGTAGGAAGAGGGAAAGCAGACAAATGGCAGTGGCATATAGTATGCTGCCCTCATGAAATAGTAGATGTGTATGGTATAGCGCCACGGTATGCCATCGGTAATACAATGGCGGCATGGAGTGCACCCTGCTAAGGAGAGGTATACTGAAGAATCATCAAGTACTTTCTATTACTAAATACTAAATTATTATCATCAATGGTTCACCGTTGCGCGTTCATGCATGCTTCGAGTTGACATTCTATTCCGCCAGCAGAAATTTGCATAATATATTTCACGCAGTTACTCACAATCCAACTGAAGCCAATGCTGCTCTCATAATAACATATGTACTGCCATCACATAATATGTGGAATGAAGACAAGTGATACCAGCTACATTTGTCAAATACTATAATTTATTGCAAGATCAGGCACGTATCCAAAGTTCTCTAGCCCGGGGGTGCGAGGTGACTATCTAAGCAAAGCGCCAGTATAGGTTGATTTATTGATTTTAGTCCTCCTCTTTTCCTCTCTTTCCCTCTCTCCCCATCCTTTTTCACCCCTTCTTTTCTCTCTTCTCTTCTTTTTTTTTTGTACTCCTCCTTCACCCGGGGGCGTGCGCCCCTAACGCCCCCTGGATACGCGCATGGTGATACTATTGTGTATATCGACACTCTTATATTTGGGTACATACATGTCATGGTATTGACACACTGAACGTTCATAAAAACAACCTTTCTGGTTGGTTCAGAACCTTCCGCAGATAGTCAGTGTCTTTCTGATTTTCAACCAGATTATCATGTTCGCGCCCACTCGTTCGAGAATCAACGCCTGTGAACCCCGGGCATTCTCAGGATTATCTATGGTGAGGATAGCATCCCCCTCTCTGACTGACCATGCACCCTACCATGCAGACGGCTGATTTGAAGTCGAGTCCTACTTTATCCTGGAGATGAGGGATAACAAATTCCACTGCGATTGCTCGATGTATTACCTCCAGAAATTGTCACAACGGAGTCAGTACTTCTTGGAGGATATTTCCTGTTGGACTCAAATGACTCGAGCACAACTTAACTCCGTTTATGAGTGGGGAATTCGATACGTTCTTCGTCACTGAAGGTACAACCTTCCTCCCAGTAGTCAACATGCAGAGGATTACGGAAGGTTCCGATGACAGAGACAATCGACATTTGGAACTGTGTCAACTGGTCAGTAGTTATGTTCTCCACGCTCGAATCCCACTGGTGATGAAGTTCTAATTTTGATGATTTGAGTTTGGAGTGTCATTAATGACCCCTGGCCGTGTTGATCCCTTCTCTTCTTGAATAGTGACTCAGCATTCAACTCCCAGCTTGTCAGTCATCTATTCATTCTCATGTAGGGATTCAGTTACGACGCTCATCGGCATTCTCATCTTTTTGTTCTGATGATCATACATCGCGGGCTCTGTTCGTAGGTGTCTGCACTGGTGCCTTTAATCCATCGCCACAGCCCAACTCAACGAT
>JAUOBX010000025.1:7100-42109 GCA_032360705.1 Eupentacta quinquesemita
AACATCACGTACTGTAGTTCACTTTTACATGATCACTGCAAGGAATCATATGGTCAAGCAGGCCCAACTCTGAGGTTGCAAGTAAATATGATACGCATTATCTACGCTAAGTCTAATCAAGAACAGTTTACATATCTACGAAGAGGGGAGACAGAAATGGCCCGTGACGGTTCGTCCGACTGCACTCTGTCCCAACTTTACCAGTAAACTCTGTAGGTTGGAGTACATGATCTCCATTGATTTTGGGTTCAATCCGAGGTCACCTGGGGTCAACAGAAGTCAATGTCGGAAAACCTGTGAACACAATAACTAGTGAACCCAAAGATGCAGAGACAGCATACTTGGTATGTAGGTTGGCCATATGAAGTACATGATCCCTATTGTTTAGGGGGTCAGTCCAAGGTAACCTGGGGTCAACAGAGGCCAAAGTCGGAAAACCTTGTTAACACAATAACTAGCGAACGAAAAGGTGCAGAAACTTCATACTTGGTATGTAGATTGGACATATAGAGTACCGGTACATGGTCCCTATTGTCTTTGGGTTCAGTCCAAGGTTCTCAGGGGTCAACTAAGGTCAAAGTCGAAAAACCTTGTAAACACGGTAACTATCGAATGGGAAGATGCAGAGACTTAATACTTGGTATGTAGGTTAGTCATAATAGAGTTCATGATCCCTATGGTTCCGTTAATACATCATATATATATATATATAAAACGAGAGGGAATGTTTACCGGGAACAATTGCCCAGACGTACAATGTACTTTGGTTGATATGGTCTAATGTGGTGCACATGACCTATGTCGTTTGGGCGTATTTCTGGTATACCATTTTGCTATCATAATTTGGTTCGAGAGTAGCTCTGTGAGGGTCAACAAGAAAAAACACATATCGATTGACATGCCTGAAAGGTATGTTGAAGGCCAAGGGACTTTCGGAACCTCGAAGGTGACAATTCCCTAATATCCAATGCTTGATGATGTCATGCGGGGAGGAAATACACCAGCTAGAAGTTCAAAGTTGATGTAAAATTGTGATTATTCACTAGAACTTTTCACGCATCGTGTAATATAAAATCAGTAGTTATTGTTACTATGTTATCAAATTATTCATCGAATTTAGGCATCAAATGCATATTGAATCTCAAGTGACGCCATGGGCGACAGCTACCAGATGGGAACTTGTCGTTCATACTCCGAAAACATTTTACTTCGTAGGTAGGATGTCATATATATAAAGTCCATTCCGCCAAGATGGCCAGTATGAAGAGGCTTCCTGAAGGCAGAGGCAGAATATTGGACGCAACAAGTAACTGGCTGGGGACTGAAACCCTAAAGTACACCATCCAATATCGATCCTGACGCACGTGTTTTTTCACACCCTGATGCGAGATTATCCCTGTCAACCATTGGTTTCACGAGATCACTCCTACTCCGATGAATGCAGCAGTCTCAAATACTGACATGTACCTAACCATGGGCAAAACATATTGTGGACCCTCCATTTGGAACTCTCTTCCGATAAAAATGCCTAGTTTCGAGGAGGGAGAGTCTAATTCAGCGTCGAGAGACGGTCGTATGTCAAAAATATATCAGCCAATGATCTATGCATCCAAATCAGTGAATATATTCTGAGAGCTGCTGTGTGAGATTGGGTCATCCCATGCCCTCATCAGCAGTCTTGGTAATACACTCTTGAAGGCGGCAAATCCAAAGAATGAATATGCGCGGGGCAGTATACCCAGCACATCGCCGTCCTTGGTATTTGCCCAATACGAGGTTACGGTGTATGATGTACTCCTAAGCATACATGACTATACGAATCCAGGAATTTATTGATAGCACTTGAATTGATCAGCCTTTTGAGCGGATCGCCTAAATTGGATCGGACCATGCGATATACTGCCTGTGGTGTTGGTCATATCATCTCGTCTTTTCAACATCAACACAGCACTATCGTGACTATGGACCCTGGGGGTGTTACGCATGGTCTAAGGCGATTGAACATCCTATTCCATCGAATTACGAATTTCAATGTTCACAATTGGCACAATTTTCTTAGACGTAAAAGACTGATTGAGCCTCGTTTGAGCCTTAGGTTATTTCACGATTTAGTTGTGTACCTCACTCTTCTACATATTTACCAGTAAGTTCGAATTCAGCTTCACATAAGTCTTTCCGCCAAAGCAGCGCAGTATTTAGCAAAAATGGCAGATACTGATATAATTTTTGGACAATCGAATTTTCTCACTATCTTGGGATTCTGTCAACAAATGAATGTATTGATCGTTCTCTGACCTCACCCGTTTAATCATACGCTGGATGTCACATCACGTGACGTACATATACTGTGAAGTAAACTGAATCATAACGTCATCCATTACATTTATAATCTATCATACATTTATAATCTATCATACATTTATACCCCCTGGTTTACCCATTTTCATGGTCGACATGGGTCGAACTTTCTGCTTCAGAAATTGGGTTCTGATACCTGGTTTTCAACGAATGTTAGGACAGGAATTTTCGTCAAAGACGCATTGATATAATAGATCCAAAATAAGTATTGCGTTGTGACAGGGACTTTTCGTCGCCCCGTGGATTTAGCAACTATGATATTTAATGATATTTAGTTCGTAATTGTCAGTGGTACCATGTATCACCATAGTCGGATGTCTTGCAAACACAACGAGTACACAAACACGTCTGGTTCGATCAAGGATATATGTCGTACTGTAATCAGTGTGGACTCGAAGTCGTTTCTGGCAAGAATGTTAAAGCTTTTGGGATGATAATTCCATGCCCTGGCCCTATTCTATATGCATGTTCATTCCATCAAACCTAATTGTTTGGGGGTCATGTTAAAGGTAGTGTCAGATCAACCGGAGTCCAAGTCAAAAATCACTTGTGAACCAGCCCAGCAATGTTTTGTCCGATCAGTCGTCCGACCGTCCGATGATTTCATTGCTCAGCCTATGGGGTTCGAAATCTATAGACATGTTATTTTATTGAAAGAAGATTGTTAGTGTAATCACATTTTGATGGACATGTTCACTGAACAATTGATAACACGCCTATGTAATGATGCTGAGATGTTATCTATTTCATGATAACCTGAATCCCTCCATACAATGAATCACTGAGCTTTTGTGGTTTGGTGAATAACCCAGGCATTAACCTGGGGATTACCCTCGAAGTTTATATCAACGTCTTCCTAGTACATGAATCACTAAACACTTAACATCAACGATGCAAGTATATAGGCCCCAAACGATAGAGAACTAACTCATATATAGATCAGTCTAAAAGCACTTTCCGACTCCCAAATTGATTTTGGTTATGAGAATGTTTGAACACAGGTGACCTAATTCGTAGTTGGCTTATGTCAACGAACGAAGATCGATAGTTAGACAAGCCATGTATTAGTGCAGTAAATTCATTGGTGGCTGAGCGGTATCGCTCGTTGTTACGTGTATTATATACGAGGGATAAGTGTTCCCGTTTAGGAATTGTGTTAACTTCAAATCCACTACCGAATCAAAACAGATGTTAACTTGATTCTTCCAGGTGGGGTCCAGTTATCGTGTTAACAAGCTGAACTTCGCCAAATATTAACTTTTCACAATTTTCTAATTTCACACTAAAATGACTCCCGTTCTACAGCAAAAACAATAGGGTCCATATACTCCCCATAACGAAGCTACATATCACATTTCAGCCTGAATGGACAAAGCATTCCGGACTTATGATGTTAACGAGATTTTCAGACTTTGACATTTGTAGACCTCAGATGACCTTTGACCTGACCTCAGAACAATAGGGATCATGTACTCATTATGAGATCGGTGATTCTCCCTAAGGTTCTGCCCCATCAAATTGGGTCAACCCATGTCCTCTCAGCAGTCTTGGGTTATATAATTATTCTGAAACTGGCAGTATTTCTAAAGGAATTAGCCATCCCTAGTTCTGGCACGATGATGAATTTACCTCAAGGTTACCCCGAAGCATACGAGGCGGCACAAATCCAGTTATTCATTGATTTCAGCCCCTAATTGAATCGACTTTTCGGGAGGTATCGCCCAAATTAGATCATACCATGCGATCTTGCCTGCGGTGTTAGTCATATCATTTCGCATTTTCAACACACATCAGTAATGGGATCCCTGGGGGTGATATGCCTGGTCTAAGGCTATTGGACATGATATGGTCTTTCGTCGAACTAGGATTATCTTATTTTTGGAACCATCACTATAGCTCTTAGGTATTCGTAAATGAATTTCCATTGAGTTATTAGGGAAATTGGATATCGGTATCAACTCTTCATTGTCAACAAAAGTATGTATCAGAGGAGCTGATTTACATATCTCCAACGCATTTCAGTAACTGATCAGTGTTGAGTGTTAACAAGTGGAAAGAACCCCAGACTCCATGTGATTAATCAGTTGATCTGTTACAAAACACCCAATTGTTCGTTCATCGGTAAGCTAGAAAACTGCTTTAACATTTCCTTAAACCAGTCTCATGTCTGCCACAGTCCTATAGACAAATTCCAACATTATTTTATCATAATATTGGCAATAGACTCGAAACCCTCACCTGAAATAGGCCGCCCCAGTCTAGGATTCTTGCTCTAATTACTCGGGTCTGGCATACCGCGTACATAATTTGCATGCACTAGGAGGCCTCTACAACAGCCGCAACTCGAAGTTGCCATTGAACATATTCAAGCTAACTTTGATTCAGGAGGAAATTGATTGAACGCCTTCGGGGTAGGCCTTATCTCGGTATGAGCCTCAGGTAATTTCACGGTTTTACGTTGTTTCCTGTTCTACTGGAGAATAGTAGTATTTACTGGAGAAATAGTTCCTTGATGAGTCTCTTTAACATGAATCTCTGCTGAACTGGCTCATCCTACATGAGTCTCTGAACGCACAGTTGAATATATCATTCAGCATACATTGCAAATATCAGCATCATACATTTGAAACGATTTTGCACAGCAAATGTGTGCTGGTTGTTATTTTGACCATAGGTGATGAATTCTGCTCGGAATTCCCCATCGCGAAATACCGCAGATAGGCTCAGTCGGACTGATGATTGGAAGGTTTAAAGAAGTTATAACCCGCACATGGTCCACTGGTTTCCAGGTGTATCCTTTGTATCCTTTGTATGGGAGCAGAGTATACACTCTGCTGGATCGGCCCCTAAATTAAGGTATCATTCTTGCTGTGATGTTACAGAGCGTGCTTGTTTCCTATGATCCATTTAATATGTACATCACTTCCAGCATGACATCGGCATCGACATGGGACAGAGCTATAAGCACTATATATTATTATATTACATTGTAATATAGAAGTACCCCGAATAATGACACTGTAGGTTTCAATTGTTTGGAGGCGTGTTGTTGGCCATTGCCTGAATTATTTCAGTCAAGGAACCACTAAGCCTTCCTGTTTTTCTGGCTTGGTATGAAGCTCGATCATCGGTCAATGACAAGATCGGAGTCACTCTATGAAAGCTCCCATGATATATAATACTCCTTGTTGATTACCACCTATAAGTACATCAAGTATACCCTTACGCACAGCCATCTCGAAATTAACGATGTTTATATTCCTCGAACGATAGGAGACGTACTCATATCAGAAGCGGTACATAGGCACTTCCCGACGCCTCCTATTGATTCTGCTCATGAGAATGTCTCGCAGTATGCTAATGCCCGCAATGTATTTGTGCTGTAGGTACATTCGTATCTGAACTGTGTTGCGTGTAACACATGTTTCACCCGGTAATGTTCATGACTTTAGTCATTGTTTTGCTTACTTTAGGTCCCATACATCTGCTGCTTTTCAGTGACAACTGTATTGTAAAATATCAAGGAAAATATTAAGGAAGTGATTTGTGAAGTTCGAAATCCGACAGTTTTACGATTCTCATACAATGAACAGTGTAATTTCATCTCTCATACGGTGTCTTGTATTGATGATACCTTCTGCAGGGAAGTGTGCGAGGCCTGAGCGGGTTCCCATTATTCAAACACTGTCAACAGTGGAAGCGACATTTTTCCTAATAATGGTCTATTGAAGATGAATAACAAATCGTTTTTCCATCATGGTCTGAGGGAATATAACTTAATTTATAATAATGACTTTATCACTGCCGATGGAATTGCAATTTCTTATAACCTTTTCCAGGGAATGCACAATGTCCCTAATTTACCTTTCATATCGCAATACTATCGCAATAATATTTCGACCAGTGAATGCAGTTTTTCACTTCTGCTACGCGAACCAAAAATTACAAAGATGCGTGTTTCCGGTGTGCTTCTTCGCAAGCACATTTATTATTGGTTCGGCAGTAATAATAATAATACATAAATTTATATAGCGCTAAATTTGTGAGAAAATTCTGAGGTGCGGAACAGAGAAAAATAATAACGGAACAATAACAACATGTTTAGCTCAGTATAGCTCAAACAGTAGTATAGCTCATCGATTGACCATCACTTTAGACATGCCTTGATTGCGTATAAAACATTCTAGTCAGATTCGCTGAATAACACGATTGTTACGATAACGTGTTGGAATTGTTTCGAAGAACAATTATTCATACTAAGTGCAGATTATATAGTCTGCCTCAAATAGTTTACTGGCATCTGTTGGTCTATTAACTACTACAGCCGATTTCTTATCCCCATTCGACAATGTTATCATTGACGGTGTATTGATTGTCGCTGGTTGATCAATAAACTCTCACCTCCTTTTTTCATGATGTATGCCCAAATTACCCTGTATTTTTAAACGCTAGATAGGACAATTCCAGGCATTTGCGCATAATTTGAAACTTCCACGACTCACAACCTGCCAGCATACATGTAATTAAAAATGTTACGAGTCGGCAATGCCCACGTTGTTACTGAATTTATTCACGATCATGATTTTGGCAGGGTGTGTTTGCATGGCATGTGCTCCATAATTTATTGTCATAGTTATGGATTACTGGCCATCAGGGCCATATCTATTTGGTAGGACATCAATCTGAAGGGGTGAGGTTAAACTGTGACATGGTCAAACAAGTAGCAGTGTTACTGGGTCACCACTTGGGGGTTGACGTTTGACTTAAGCGCTTTTCATCGTCATGCATCATCCTTATTTAGGCCATCGACTCTTTTTTGTCCCAACAACATTTGCCTAACAGCCTTTATCGTAGGAATCATCGATTTCAACTAACAATTGATTATTTAGTATCAAGTTACGCTATGAGCGACACCTTCCAAAAGTTTTAGATTTTGTCTGTAGGATGCCGAATATGTCAAATACAGTCACAATGTTCAATATGAAGGTCTGAAGGTAAATGCAGCGTACATTGTAATGAGTTCCATCTTAGTTCGTATTACAAAGCGATGTGATGATTTACACCGTATTCCAGAATTTCACGAACAAAAAGATACAGGCATCTATACTTGTTGTGTACATAGTTATCTGTACTCAGATATGTATAACAGACTCACACTCTAACGCCGACGCGTACCTCATTATATACATGCATACGCTTGAGCCTATCAGGTAATAATTTTCACTCTTCTCACAGAAGGCCCAACAACAGTAGGTTCTTTCGAGACACGTACAATATAAGGCTCTAACGCAGGATGATATTACACATAACTTGATCACCTTTATCATAGTGTTCACAACCCAATGTTCGTGCGTCATATTCCCCTTCCTTCAATATTTCGATGTAACCCCGTTCACGGGGCTCGTTCTCCCTGTAATCGGCTTTTATTGATTCTGGCATGGTCATATCTGAAATGGTTATAAAGAATGAAATCTTCGGATAATTCACGTTTGGGTCATGTTGAATATCACGACACGTATACAAAAGAAGACGAAATAATTGCCTCAAAACATAGGCCTATTTATGTTCAAGATATGTTTCGGTCTGAAAAAGGAGTGATAAATATATGAGAGATAATCTCCCGCCATCGATAATGGAGATGGAATTTATTCGATGCACCGGTCTGTGAATATCCCAAGGATTTGTTGTATAAAAATGGATCCTCTCATCTTCTCATCAACAGTCTTTGTAATTTGTTTCGGACGAGGGATATTGTTCAGTGATTCGAAGTCAAAGCACGTGTGGGGCAGCATTCCTATAAGCATTGGCCGCCGAATTTGCTATCTGCCCAATGCGAGGTTTCATTAGTGTATCCCCAAAACACACAGTATAGCACTCAATCCAGAAATTCATCAATTTCCCCCCTCAATTGAATAAGCCTCATGAGCGGTGTTGCCTAAATTGGACCATACGATGTGATGTTCCCCGTAGGTCATATTATTTGACTTCGACAACATAATACTAGCAATGGTAACCCGAAGGGCTTTACGCATGGACTAATCCAATCGGACATTGGGTCCTATTTCATAGAATTCGAATTTCTCATTTTCACAATGGGCACCGTACTATTCAGCATTCTTTAGAGTTTTCTCTGTCGTTAATGACTTATAAATAATTGAAGAATTATACATTGATATTCAAAACGTACAGTTAACGCAGCAGGAATTGGTAATTGACAGTTTCAGCATTTCTACTCAGAAATGACGTAAGTTGTGGACAGTTTCTTCAAGAAGCGCAACGCAAATCCAATGTCATCTTATGACTAATTTGTTTGACAATCTCTCTTTCCCCTGTAGGGAGAGATTTTCTACTCTCAATCTATTGGTTGATCGAATACTCACATATCATTCCTTAAGCCAGTATTACATAAATCCTCAGGGAGAAATTCAAACATCTCATTCGGGGAGGCAAGTGGTCTGCTTTTATCCGCCTTCCTTCATTCAAATATATAGGAAATAGGCCACTCAATCCTAGGCTCCCTTCTCTGATTACTCTGGGATGCAACTCGACACGAGGTAACTCGCATCCACAGCCGATAACACAACAGATACATATGCATAATTAACAGGCTCAACGAGGCTTTCGCAACTCAGCAATCACTGCATAGTTTCCATTCCGTCGCTGTTCTTCTATTCTACTCATGGATAAATTTGCAGAACCGATAGTGATGATGAAGTATATTGAATGAGAATTGCTTCAACCTGATCGATCGTGCGCAGATCAACAATCGAGACTGGAAACTATTTGATTTTATTAGCATATGTTGCTTCAATCTGTAGTTTTCTTGCTTGTTTCGGGGCATCGAAACCCCATTCTTTGCCTCATCGTTCGTCGTAATAATGTATATTATTATTACAGCTTATGTTGTTGCTTTCTACGCGGTACCAACTGTGAGTTACATTACATTCTTCTGATAAGTGATAAGTGATAAGTAATAGAGACAACCAAGTAAGCCTATGATATCCTATTCATCCTCTGTTATGAAAGATGTAGTTTACACAAATTTATCGCGTTAGCAAACAATCGACTCTAATAGATCGTAAAAGCGTTACTACGTCGTATCACTAACCTAATGGCTTTTATCGCGATACGGCAATGTGATCTTCAAGTTATTCCCTTTCAAACAATCGGGGAAGATTGTTCAATTGATACGTTAAACCCGGGATAACTGAACAACACCTTTTGCTGACGGGTATTTCTTCATGTATTCGTTGATAATGGATGAACCGGTCATCGTTATTGCCTGTTAGATGCCCTGCTGAATTGTATTGATATGAGTGTCTTTGTAAATAAGTTTACAAACTGGACAGATATTAGTCTTCAAAAGTACTTCTGTCCGATGCCGGGTTAATAATCAGCAGTGTTCTCATTGGTTTGATTTATATTTGCACGGTTATTATTGTGTTAAAGCACTCTACTTGATGTTCGTTATCAAGTCATATATCATATGAAAATGTACAGTTCTTTCGAAAGCGATAGAGAATGTATCATAGACAATTTGTTATTTTCGCATAATTACGACCACAATAACTTACCATTGTTTAAATGTAGAGGATAGTGATAACAACTCCATTATCAAAATACATTACAAGCACGGCGACGCTCTTTTAGAGTTGAATTTCGCGTCAGTGTCCCGATACGCTTTCCTTCAAAAGTATGACTTCTGACAGTATCAGTTGTGGTAACCACAGAACCAAGTGTTATCAAAATCTGAAACTTTTAGGTTTAGGAGGAGTTTGAAAAACACATTACTATCGTTTACACTTTGAACAGGTTAAGTTATCTGTCTTTGTACAGCGTCATCGATTTTTTTATATAATAATAATACTTATTGCGCTCCATAAGTATTTTCAATAATAATAATAATAATATATACTATACCGAACGTCAAGTTTTCAAGTGTACTGATGAAAAGTAAATGACAACAACAACGTTGATCATCACCATGTCATTATTCACGGAATGATCACGAAGGAAACACTGGAGCAAGTTCCGACTTTGGAGATCATATTGTCCTGCTGTAGTGATTAACAAGCACAGTTGTACAATATCACTTGAGGAAAATTAGGTAATATCGCCAGAATTACAATCGGTCACTCCCAAGTTGATTACTGGGAAAATGTAATGGTATTCATACAAGAAAGGATCTCGGGGTTGGGTCTGTCCATAACGATCCAAGCAGCCAATCAATCTTACGATAACCCTCACTGGCCCTACAATGACTCGCATTGGCGATAGATTTGTCTTAATGTAATCCGCAAGAACTACAATATAAGATACTACAATATTACAACAAAGATACAGTTCCTCGAAAGACTGAATATCACTTCATGTTGTCGTGTCTAGCAAGCATTGTTAGAACATACAGGACATTGATATTAACAAAAGTTAATAGCAAGGGAAAACCTCTCCCATCTGTCGACAAGTTGATCAACGACGACGTCATGTCTGAAATAATTGGATTTGTGAAACAATCCTGAAGAGATATTTCTTGATGCTATTCGAATAACTGTCAAATTCTTCTCACGTAGGACTTGAAATTGATGTGAACAGGTGGAGCTGCACCTCATTGAGCTTACTGAGCAATATATTGACTCGACAGATGGCTCGAAAGCCAGTGATGTCACATCGAATACATCAAATTAAGCAGACCTTTCCATCGACGAGATCCAATAGAAACGCCACAAGGGGTACCTACATTTTAATGAGAACGAATTTGCCTATCCAATAATGAATATAAATCCGACGTTTTTTCCTCCTGAGCCACCCAAGATATGTTTCAGATAAGCTGTATGAATCGTGCCCCGCGGCGAAAGATGCAACTATACGTAAATTGAAAAACGTATGGTCAGAGACTACAGTGATTCATAGCTAACTTTGTTGCGTATATGAGGTACATTAATCGTGTTACAAATGGGGCGATATACGATATGCGTTCGTAGACACCACGTGACTGAAGTATACGATTTTAGTGTGTGAAACGGAATTGAAACTGGTTAAAATGATTTTGCTAAGGACCGGCTAAGAAGTCCAAAAGCGTAATTGCAATCGAGGAAATCTCCGGCTCTGGCAATTCCGACCTAGGGTTTGTATAACAACTTACTGACTTACTAGACTCATTGTCCTCCTCCTTATGAGTCCTCTTTCTATCTAATTGCGAAGCAAATAAATAATACGTATCCTAATATCCAACAGTAACAGTAACGCTACTCCGATTAGTAATGACTTATGTCATGAATCTAGCATTCGAGCTATTCTAGATTAATTTCGAAAGTTCATGGGGCAACTAACTATCGCTGATCACACGCTGGCCATTTGCGAAATTTCCAGATGTTCCGACGATGTTATAGGAGAACACAACCACTAAGTTATGCCTGTGTATAGCCCATAACAATAGGAGACTATTCGAAAATGCATGTGAAGTAGAAGGCTGCACCAGTGTATTGTGCACATATTTCTGGTAGATGCATATTAATTCATATTAAATTCGTCTGCAGAAATACATCCACCGAACTGATTTGCATAGTTGAGAACCCGAATCAACGAAAACTGGTTTACATAAGCAGCAATTGAATAGTTGAGCATATAACGATTGCATATTGACGATCAATGGTTATTGGGAAATAAGCGGGTGTTGTATAGCTTGCAAATTTCACCGCTATTTCGCTGAATAGTTCGAAAAAAACACATCGGTATAGAAAATGTCCATGTTTCTTATAGCGCTTGCTAAATTGGAGTCTCCTGATCAGAGTGATGCAGCATGCTGTAAATTGTATCTGTTACATAATCATTTTGCGTAAAGTACGCTGGACGATCAATACTAACACGATAGTTACCGTTCACATGGTCAATTAGGCTAACGTTGGTAATCACATGGCAGCTACATCTCAATATTTGTATTGTTAACGAGGAGAGTACTGTCAACGCTGAGGGCAACTCGATTTCGTTCGTTATTCATGCATTAATGGCAAATGGCTTTGCAGAGTTCAGTTAAGAGTCAATGAGTTTTGAGATGTGAACCGACTCGTGTGACGAGGTTATGACTTCTACTATATTGGCTAACGATGGAATTGACGAACCCATGCATTGATATGTACGGAATCAAAGACTATTACATAAACGAGAATGCAATGGGGTAATTCTTAGTCCAAATGTTCCCATTGACAGGATGATTTCAGCACTCTTCAGCGGAAAGGCTGGTGAAAACTATTAGGGAAAATGCAGACACGTGACTTTTCTGTATTAGTTCTAAAATGAAAATGACCATCGTAAAATGCCCACTGGTTCATTCGTATTGTACACAGTACACGGCACAGTTTATCACGTTCACTCGATCTAGTGATAGAAATCCCACCGAAAATGTGGGATCATCTTGGTCAAACCAAATGTGTACATGACTGTATGGATGAATGTAGTATGCCTTTATGTTTGTTTTAGATGGTTTACAGTATTTTCTTATCCCCAATTGAGAAACTAAAATGAGTTACCGTATGCCACTCGTACAGTCGTATATCATTCATAGTTCTGACAAAGAGTGACATCATTCAGATATAATTTGGCTTAGTGACGAATCTGCATTTTTGTCGTTTGGACTAGATGAAAGTCTTTCCCATTCTTCAGCATAGAATATAGTGGACACTTTGGACCCTGATGATATACTGTTGTAGAAAATAATTCAGGGAGTTCATCCGAACATGGAGCTAGAAGATAGCTCAATAATTCGAACAAGACGACTGGTATGTTTTAGTGTTCATATATCAAAGATCTGGACTACCTCCAGAAACTGACCAATTGAAGGCATCGCTTTGATCATGATAGCCCTGTAATCATTGGTACGTTCTACCGTCGAGCTAGCTCCATGGTTCTACAAGAATTGAATCTACCATAATCTTCAACTCTGAACTAAGAAGGGTGCTATTCCCTTGATTGGGGACCAAAAGTGAAATAAAACCGTGTTCTCTGTGAGTTACGAACCTCGAGAACGTCATTGATAAAATATTTACGGTAGGGTCCAGGTTCAGTTTTTTTCTTTTCACTTGCAATAAGATATGGAGAATAACTAAAATTAACGAAGCTCGCATGTGAATTTTGAAGCCCTACAAATATATGTGTGGTTTTGATTAGATGGAAGTCAGTGTTAGAGTTGTCCATGTCCAGTCTCACGTAACCCGCTCTAACTAGCCAACGTAACATAATCACATTTAAACGAGTAATATATAGACCGAAACGAGTTCACTTTTGCTAAAATATTACACAACCGAAATTGCGACAAGTCTATTCAAGAATGGGTCAAAAAATGTTTCTGGGTGTAATGGCAGTCTATTTACGATCAATATGCACGCCGGAATAAGCCAGTTCGGTTATTCATGCGCATGCTCGCAGTGGCTGAACCTAATGAAACGTTCAGGAAGACGAAATTTCACACATTGACTTATCGTTACGGGGTATCTTTTAAACTGCCATAACTAGTTGGAAATCATGTCCCAATCTTCGACTATGTCATTGTCCTCAAGTCAGTGAAGTTATATGTTGAAATGATTCATAGTTCTCTCCAGTGGAGTTCCGAAAGATTGCCCTACCTCCGAACGAGCGATATCTCCATTACGTTGTACACTGCTCGAGCGACCCGGTCTCCGCGCGCTACCAAATGACCTTCGACAAAGATCATTAGCATACAGCTTGGAATGCAACAGTGAACAGGCTAATTACAGATCATCGAGGTCTCCTGAGCTAATTACGACAATCGCATCGCCAACTGTGGTATCTACAACATTGATTTGTGTACTAAGGCCGGAGGGGTTTCAGGTGCATTTTAAATTGTTACAAGCCTAATCCAGTCGTTTTTAGTCGATTCGCATTATACAACTGAGTGGATGTAAGTTGGTGTCATTGTTTTTGGAAGTTCAGTCTCACCTGAAACACCCTAACCTGCTAACTGGCCGACATAGAATAATCATAATTTCAAATTCAAACGAGTATCGTATGCTTCACAAGAGTTTATCTCCGCTGAAATCCTATACGATCGAAATCACGACAAATTATTCAAGAACAGGCTCAATAAGTTCTTTCTGTGTTTGATGTCAGTCCATTTACGATCAATATTCAGGCAGGAATTACAGATCATCGAAGTCTCTGGAGCTAATTACGATAGTCGCATCTCTAGCTGTGCTATCTAACAGGTTGATTAATGTACTAAGGCCGGATGGATTTTATGAGCATTTTAAATTGTTACAAGCCTAATTCAGTCGTTGTTCATACACAGATGGCTCGTGAGGTCACGTGAGGTCACTGATGTCCGTTACTGTCCAATGAACCAGAGAACGTAGAGGCTGTAGCAGAGTGTGCTTTTGTTTATGACAGCATTGGGTGAATTAGTCATGAAATGATGCATATCAGTTGTTGTTTCACGACAAGATTATCAAAATAAGGACAATCAGGAATTTATCCCAGCTGTTGTCATTTATTCATAATTCTCAAGACATTAATGAGCCTATTTATGTTATTGTTGAGCGGACAGACCGGTTATTAAGCCTCATTATTTCAGTAAAATTGGTGATTTATCAGCTAATATCTGTAACTTACGACGCAATATTCCTGGATAGGTTTTCATACCAACAGTCGAGTGGGGGCTATCATTTCCATTTACCGCTATTCAAAAACTTTTCTATTTTATGTTCAAAGACCAGCATAGATAGATAGATAGATATTTATTCAGCCACTGGATATTAAAATACAATGGAAATTGGATGACAACAGGAGCTCAGTTGAAAAATAAAACATAACGTATACATATACAAGTAAGACATAAAACAACGAACACGAGTCGAAACCAATTGAATATATTAATATGAAAATACTATACTGCACAGTGCACATTGAGTTTGGAAAAATACTAAAGGTAGAAAAGTAGGTAGGAAAATTAATAAACGGTATTGCACAATGAAAATCAGTGACTAAAACAGCGGAAAGAGAAATAATCAACAGGCATTATGTGTTTACGAGCGATGGATAATGGCTAGAAGTAAACCTATTTGAACCCTTGAATGCACGTAACCTTCTGCCAGATGGCAAGAACTGGAAATATTCATGAGCAGGGTGAGAATCATCGTTCAGTATACCCTTTCAATTATCTTAGATACACGCTCATTGTACATAGACTGGAGTGAAGGAAGGGTCGTGCCAATAATTCGTTCGGCATTTCTGATGACTGATTGTAGTTTCCTGAAATCACATTGGCGGACACCTCAAACCAAACCAAAATAAAAGAAGTTAAAATGCTTCCTATGATTGCACGATAGAAGTTAGATAAAATATTTGCACTGACCCCATATGATTTCAGAATGCGTGAAAAGTATAGTCTCTGACGACCCTTTTCAATAATGTCCTCAGTATTAATGCTCCATGATAAGTTGTCCATAACAATAGTTCTCAATAATTTGAAGGAGTTCCCCTGCTCTACCACTATTCCGCCGAATGTGAGGGTCCATTTGGTTTTTAGTTCGTCTGAAGTCTACGATTAGTTCCTTCGTTTCACTCACGTTCAAGATCAAATTGTTCTCCTTAAACCAGTTTTCCAGTCGTGCATGAATAAATATGTGTGAAATATCCCGTAATTAGCCATCATTACTGATCACTAACACAGATGGGAATGACACATTTCCAATGCAGAACTTCATGTGGTTCAGCTAGACTATTATGGATCCTTGAAATCGGTCGAGTATAGGAATGAAATCGGAATGAAAATATCATTTCATGAGGAAGTTGATAATAGCATGGTGTACTGCGGTCATGCTTGTTCAATCACCTGTCCAAGTATCGATAAAGAGATGACTCCTGGTAACATGTGCATCGTAATAGTATATCGAAGGACAGACATTCCTACGAGAGGGGTTATTAATGATACAACATTCATATGAGTAGACACCGGAATCAAGCCGATATACGCCACATGTAGAGGACTAAGAGATACATCATGTCCAATAATTAAAAGGCATGGAGATTAACGATACAGGTGTAACAAGAATGATTCCGGGCGGAGAGGACAATGAATGATATCTAATCCAGGTCCATGTGACAAGAAGCAGCCAATTAGTATCGGTGCAGCTCGATTGCTCACTCCTTTGCTTCCCTCTCATTTCCGGTCTACAGAATATTAATAACTTGGATAGTTGAAACCAGACGAACACTTTCCACTAATTGCTGATTAAAGCCTTCACAGTCTTATATCGCTGAAAGCGGTCTACCTAATGACGACCATGCATGTATTCCACTCATGCATGGATGCAGTTTTTCTGCGATTTTCGATGGCCGCCAAGGCATGTACTTACTGAATCGCTCGATAATAATATGTTCGAGTAGAAAGGAGAATGGAATTTTAGTCCCTTATGGCAAAAACAGAAAATGTTAGTGTATGAATATATGTCAGTTCCTCGGAGGTCAGACTATAAGGTCGCTTATCTGAACATTAGGCGAATCATTTTTCCCTTGGCGAAGGCAGGAGGAATCTATGCAGTCACGCAGGCGTGACATTTCTTGTCACACCTTGTCAGCACGATATCTAACGAACCCAAGTAAATTAGGTATGTGGGTTGCACATATGGCGAGGATGAACCGTATTGTTTTGAGCGTTAGCTCAAGGTTCTCCAAGGTCGTGAGAGGAAAGAACCTGAAAAGCATGTCAGCACTATGCAAGTTCATATTAGTTATGTGTATTGCCCATATGGTGAGGATGACCCTGTTGTTTTTAGTGTTAGCTGAATTTCCTTGAGTATGAACAAGAGTAGGCTGGATTAATACTATCCTGCTGTGGTTGTTATATTTGTGGAACATAGAGGGATTGCTCCATCGATATCGTTCACATCGAAGAACAAACTTATTTTCAGGATTAACTTGGATTGCTGTTAACACGACCGAGAAACATGGTGCATATAGCAATGCATATGAAGATGGATGTGCTAGATGGTATCATCATGTAGTATCAAGTGTATGATACGGTTAGCTGAATAGAATGTCATGCCAGTATCGAAAGTCTCTTAGTTCTAGCTTATCGTATTTCCAATATACATGTAATCCAATAGCGTATAAACGACAGGTCTCCATGTAAGTGATAGCTCGAGTGCCATCTACGATTTATACACCTGTGATTAAACCGTGGTCAGGATGTAGTTAGATATACCCGAGTGGGCCGAGTCACGTAAGAAAGACAGGCTTACAGCTGGTAAATTTTGATTTATGCTGTCCGATTGCATGAATAAATAATGTGTCGATAATAACAGTAACAATAAATGACAGCTGGATACTGTTGATATTTATCAGTGGGTATTTGTCCTAAAGTGAATACTGTGTCAATGTTGGTTCATGTTATTGGTGGCGGCATAGACTGACCCGCCGATTTATTTTTATTTTCTCAGCTTAGAATGTGAGATTATGAGAGGCATAATGTATAACCATAAATTAGTAGTGGTACTTGCTATGCATTTTACCTTGCCTTAACCTTTTCGTAGATAACATGTTGCGGTACACTATGGGATATTGTAATGTAGGCTTCAAGTGATCAGTTAAGAAAGTGAATATGAATTATCTTCCTCATTCTTTTCGCATATTCTTATGAAATTGAAATGTTGTTGCTGATAGCTTTATACGAGAGTAACACAACAAATGTGACTAAAACTTAGTAGATATTTTTATCTGGAAAACCCGGGTTGTTGGCGAAGTGGTCATTCATAGAACCACAATTTATTCCCTAAAGTTGACCGGCATGCATTGCTCCTAGTCGCCGATAATATCCATTATTATAATTGTGTACTTACTCGTATTAACAGAGAACTGTCCTATATACTGCTTGTCATTTCTCCGGTTGGTCAAAATGTACTATCGTGGACGATCAGTCGATGCATCACGGCGGGTGTACTCAACTAAACGAGGCGCCCCATCGTGGCTCATTAGGTAGCTCCTTTCCAGCAATTAAATGTGTTATTTCAACATCAATTGCTCGGGCCAGATCGAAAATTTTATATCAGTCTTGTTGCTGTGTATCTGAGGAGTCTACGAAGCCATGCATATGGCATATACCTCATGCTGCAAATATTTTGGTTGATGACGTTAAATACGATTAATTTGCCTTCTAAATTATCCATAGCAATATTGAATGTTTTCATCAGAAATAGGTACCTATACTATTTGGATATTTCCCGGGAATTTGCTATATTTGTTATATGATGAGGGAGTTATCAAATAGGTCGTTATTTACTATATCAATTTTCCACTGGAAAATACCATATTCCTGCTGAATTCTATGTGTGATGAGCCAGCAAAGACATATCCAGTACGACTAGCCCTGACAGACTGATTAATTTAGACAACCGGCTGAGCACAATAAATTACTTGCAACGATTGAGAATGTGTTTACTCACTCCATATAGGCAAGGGCTGAACTTACTGCTGCATACTCGACATTCAGAGAGACTTTCACTTGGCTCTACAAATCATGGCTTCTTACCTGGAGGCTCCAACAATGCAATAAACGATTGACCTTTCATCGAGGATGAGATAATATATCGAAGGGAGGAACCAATTACTCAACAATCTCCCAGGTACTGTCACGAAGTTCTGTTTGTTGAACAATATTCTCAAACATCTACGGCGTCTACAGGTCAGCGAGCTCATGCAGACTTTCATTAATCGAGGAAATAATAATAGTTCTCGGTTGGAATGTTTGCTAACTCGTTCAGATTTGATTCATCTTATTGAACTCACATTTGGCAACGTCACTACGGTTTGTACTCACCTAAATGAAATATCCCATCGAGTCTAACCTGATCGACCTGATCTGATGATGATATTGTTTATGTTACCACAAATTATATCTGCAAACACTGTTTCAGCTTCATGATTATGTTGGGTTAGTGTCAATGTGCCGGTGAGCAGCTCAAGCAACCATTACGTCACTGAGGTTCGTTTGTCCATTGATGTGACTCGAATCGAATAATTTGAATTGACCAGGGTTGGTTCAAATTAGGCAGCATGGCTCAGTGATGTTCCTGATGTCAGTTGAAACATGTGAACTATATTCTAACTAGGTAAAAATGGTCAATTCTCTGAAAAATAACGAACAGAACATTATATAAATCCATTTTAATTGTAATACTTTAATGCTTTCAAACGAGTGATTGTTAGTAGATGAATAACACTGTTATAATACAATAGAATGAGAGTCTAATGAGGACGACCACTGAGTACAGACATTATAATACTCCTATAGCCTCACCTGGAATACAAGGTCTACTCACATCCGATTTTGATTAGCAGCAGCACAATCTGGATCTCGGGAGATTATAGAATAAACATGGCGGGTAAAATGACTCATGAAGAGGGCCTATTCAGGGAGAGGAAAGTATATTCAACGGTCCCCACAGAGGAGTATGCCAAGCCAGTTACATCTCTGGAGGATGTACGGCATATAACAACTACTTGTACTGAGCCGTAGTGTACTGTCTTTCGAACCATCGATCGTTCACGTGAATATATAACGTTTTTATGTTAAAGGCATATCAGTTAATGCTCTTTACAGGAAATACTCTGATAACAGAAACAGACACGCTCTTCGACAAGCCTAGAGTCGCAACTAGTTGAGTGCAGATTGTGCCCCGTTTCCTCATATGTTCCCGATAACGCGTTATGCCTACACCAGAGGAAACGAGTCGGCCGTATGGAAAGCCGTTTTAACATTTATTCCAGAATTTGTGATATCTTAAATTAATTTTGGATATCGACAATTGATTCAATTTTAGATATCACAATTTATTTCGGGTTATCAAAAATTATGTTGAGATATCCAAATAAAAATTATTGATATTAGAAATACAATCCCGATATCCAAAAATATTGCTGTTTTCCTGATATCAATAATTATTATTCTGATATCCAGAATTCAACTTGTGATATCCAGAATTCCATTTCAGATATCCATAATTAATTTCGTGATATCAGGAATTTAATTTGTGATATCCAGAATTCAATTAGTGATATCCATAATTGAATTCCTGATAACCAGAATTCAATTTGTGATATCAAGAATTCAATTTGTGATATCAATAATTCAATTTCTGATATCACGAATTCAATTTCTGATATCACGAATTCAATTACTGATATCACGAATTACATTCCTGATATCACGAATACTATTCCAGATATCTGAATTAGAATTTTAGATATCTCTAAATGAATTTTTGATATCCAAATTGGATTTATTGATATCAGGAAATCAAATCAATTTGTGATATCCAAAATTAATTAGAGATATCTGCAATTCTGGAATAAATGTTAAAACGGCTATATACGGCCGGCCATGCATGCATGCGTGCCATGTGGGGGTTGAGATTCAACCTCGCTTCTGATTATTAGTTCGGTGCTTCACAGATTGGTTCAAACCAATCCCTGATCTCTTAATAAATGGAACGCGGTCAATCTAAGCGGAAGGTAGACCTAAGTAAACATTGGCGATGAACCAGCATTGAGCCAAAACTAACATTTACACTCGTGCATATTGACACCATACAAAGTTATTTTTGACCGTTTTTCCACATAGCCGGTTGGATGGAAGTTACTGTTAGTGTTTTCCGAACTTCAGTCTCACTAAACCTGCTCGAACTGGCTAACGACACCTTATTTTAGCATTCAAACGAGTAATATGTAGACCAAAGAGAGTTTACATTTGCAGTTTACAATTCTTACACGAACGAAATTGCGACAAGATTTTCCAAGAACGGGCTCATTAGGTTTATTTTCTGTGTATAATGTCAATTCATTTATGATCACTATCCACGCAGTGATTACAGCTCATTGAGGTCTCCTGGGCTAATTACGACAGTCGCATCGCCAACTGTTGTTTTTAACACGTTGATCAATGTACGATACTTTTCGATGGCTTTTATGCGCATGTTAAATTGTTACAAGCCTAATTAGGTCGCTGTTCGTACACAGATTATTCGTGAGGTCACTGATGTCTGTTACAGTCCAATGAGCCAGAAAACGTTGAAGCTGTGGCAGATCGAGCTCTTGCGTATGATACGTTGAGTGAATTAGTCATGAAATAATGCACTGATACTAGCTGTTTTTTCACGACAAGACTACTGATATAAGGACTATTTCGGAATGTATCCCAGTTGTTGTCGATATTTCACAATATTCACGGAATTATTGAATTAATGATCTATAGTCAGGCGGACAAACCGGTTAGCATGCTTCCAAAATTCAGTAAAAATTTGACTCATCAGCCTAATTCTGTATCGTATCTCACGACGTAGTTTTCCCCATTTGTTGTACCGCTGTTCAAAATCTATCATAGGCATATTCTGAATTGAACGACCAGCATATAGAAGGTCAATTAAGATATCTTATTCATGTATGCGTGGGATATTCCGTATTTAACTATCATGACAGTTCACTAACACAAGGGAAATTACACCCTCAACAATTTCACATTCTGTAATTTAAACTTCATGTGGTTTGGCTAGACTATGATAACACTTTAAACAATGATTCAAATGACTAGTATGTGACCCATGCCAATTGCAAATCCAGCGGTTTCCCTAACCGAGGGCAAGTTTAGTCGGATAGGAATAAAAAAGTAATCAAAAGATCATTACATGAGGGAATTTAATAGTGGTCAGGTATTCTACAGTCAAGGTTTAATCACCTGTTTATGTATCGATGAAAAAGATGGCTTCTATAGTAACGTGTACATCGTAATAGTAAGGACAGACGTCTCTACGAGAGAGGCTATATGTCACATAATTTATGAGCAGACTTTCAGCGAGATGAGGAAAATATACGCCATATGTAGAGGACTAAGAGATACATCATGTCCATTTTTTAAAAGTCATGGAGATTAACGATACGGCCGTAAACAGAATGATTCTGGGCGGAAAGGACAATGATCGATACCCAATTCAGAATCATGTGACAAGAAGCAGTCAATTCGTATCGGTTCAAAATGAGAGATGACAAATCCATGCATCGTTCTAGGATCAACGCATACAGAGTCCAGCGTGTTATCTAGTGCGCTAACAGTAGTCTCAGGCAATGTAATTTTGATACAGATTCTATGTAATAGTAATCACTATGTCTGCAATGACGTATCATGGACTGTACGACCGCGCAGCTAAAAATACGTACATTTCATCCAGCTCGCTATTACCAGTGTTGTAATCGTGAACGATCTTGAGATTCTAATGCATATAATCTGTAAAGTTCGTTGCAGATGCGTACTCGGACCCGGATCCCCTAGCTTCGATTCGAAAACTGCCGTTTACACAATATGTTCTAGTAGTGTCATGCAGTTCAGCTGGATCGCTCATTCCTATTTTTGTCTTCCATTACCGGTCTACAGATTATCAATAGCTGCGATCGTCAAAACGAGACAAACACTCCCCGCTAATAGCTTATAAACCCTTTACAGTATTTTATCGCTGAGCTAATGGGTTTCTACCTCGTGACGACCTTGTATTCCACGCATGTATTGATGTAGGTTTGCTCGTGAAGTATCAAAACACAATTTCATTATTTTCGACTGTTAGCTCATTGATATTATCTAGAGACGAATGAACGACATGTCTCTTTCTGAGTGATAGCTCTTGTGTCATCCATGATCACAACCTCCTAATAGAATGTGATCTATACCGTAGTCAGGGATGGATTCGAATATACCCGAGTAACGTGAGGAGCGGAAAGTTTACAGCTGGTTTGGATAACGTCGTAATCATCCGTACGATTGTAAGTTTCCGACTGGCTACAGGCCAATTTCTTACCTGCCTATCGCGAGAACAGATATTGTGATTGCTAATTACAATGCATGAAACACAATTGTGTATGGTCCCATGCGAACGAGCGAAGGGTAGGCTGGAGACTTTGTGCCTGAATGTAGAATACAGATGATGATCAGTATTTACAAGGAAATGAAACAGGAAATGAAATTTGGTTTACGTCAAATAACAAAAGTATCTTCATAGATAATTTGGATCAGTATTGAAAATATTTGAGGATAAATATGAAAAGATATGAGAAGATATGAAAAGTGGAGGAGAGCAAAATGTATTGATAAGGCAGTTATTCCCTCAATACCAGTCCATAATAATTATTTTCAGTTCAAACTAAAGAAAAAGAAGGCACACTGTGCGCAAATTCATGTCGTCCCATTGATTGAATAATTGATATGTTCATAACCATAACAAGTGTCAGCTGGATACTTTTGAGCATACAGTGAATATTTATCCTAAATGAAGTGAATACTGTTTTAATATTGGGTTATGTTATTGGTGGCTGTTTGAACTGGAAAGCCAAGTTTTTCTTGTTGTCCTTTCTTAGAATGGGATATTATGACTTTATGAGTGGCATATGTATTACCATACATTAGTAATAGTACCTCCTATGCATCTTAATTTCCATTAGCCTTTCCGTAAATAACATGTTGCGGTACAATATGGGAAGTTTTATGCATGCTTCAAGTGATCAGTTTAGAAAATGAATTCAAACCATCTTCCTCATTCTTCTCGCATATTCGTCTGACATTGGATATGCTGTTGCTGATGGCTTTTACGGAAGTATCACAACAAATGTAACTGTAAATTTCATATTTTTCAGCAAGAAAATCCGGAATTTTGACGGAATGGCCATCCATAGATCCCGCGAGTCATTCCCTGGAGATGACCGGCATGCATAGGCTAGTCGCCAATATAATTAATTATTATAATTCTACCTACTTGTATCAACAAAAAATAGTTCCACATACTGTTCGACATTTCTCTGGTTGGTGAAATGTACTCACGTAGACGATCAATTGTCGCTTCATTCCAGGGTGTACTCAACTAAACGAGGTGCCCCATCGTGCTTCATTAGGTTGCCCCTTTCCAGTAATTATATCCCCGGGACGCCTTAAGGTCGGATTCCATATGTGCGAATGCGGGATGCGGTAAAACACCTAAACGTCGCTCCCACACAAACGCAAACATGGAAAGTACCAAATAAGCTGTACCATGGTAACAGAAATGAAAATGAATCCCAACATGGCAAAAAATAATTCGAATAAGACGGAACGCGCGTTGTATAAGCAAAACCACCATGCGTACCAATGCGGCATTAATGCCGCATACCGCAAAGGTGTTATATGGAATATCTCTCTCATAGAGCATTCAA
Source organism: Eupentacta quinquesemita (assembly GCA_032360705.1). NCBI lineage: Eukaryota > Metazoa > Echinodermata > Holothuroidea > Dendrochirotida > Sclerodactylidae > Eupentacta > Eupentacta quinquesemita. The sequence goes on from JAUOBX010000025.1 coordinate 31,692, forward strand.
ACGACTGTATTCGTTCGCTGGTACATATTTATTGTGTTTGCGCATCATCCTACAGCCTTTTCCTGTCCAAAAACATGATCCTTCTTCACGAAAAAGCGATTTCCAAATTTATACCGCATCCCGCATTCGCACATATGGAATCCGACCTTTAAGCGTTTGGGATATTATGGTCTCGGAGTGTGGTCGCCGCCGCCTCCGTCTCCGCCGCTACCGGAAAGAATAGGCGTTAGCGCAATAACTATCTAACGATTTATCCAATTGATCCGGAACTTGGTACACATGTCCGTTTCACCGTTGTAGTAAAATATCGGATGGGTTCGAAAGTGGGCGTTGCAGCGTGACTGATGCCCTCTATGTTGCGGGTTTTATGCAAAAATATCCTATTTGTCCGATATACATGACACTTGGTGGGTAAGGACTACAGTTGGTGCTGAAGAACATGACGGACATTTCAAGGTCACCAAAGGTCAGACTGGCGTGAATTATGCGATTTTTCAAACTTTGTCAGATTTGAACGAAACTGGTGGATGTGGTCTACAGTTGGTGCCAAGAAACATGACAGTTGTTTCAAGGTCATCGGAGGTCAAATTTGCATAATTTATGCGATTTTCCTTACTTTGTCGGATGATAATATTGTATTTGACGCGAGCGCGAACTGGAAGCCGATGTACTGTAGAGCGAGAGGGGAGTCAGTTTTGTTCGATAAAGAAGTAGCCATATTATTAAAATTAGGAAGGTTTTCATATTCATCTGGGGATGTGCAGACGGGAATATGCTATATGTGTTATGTGTTGAAAAGTTATGAGGTAGGTGCGGTTATTTACTGTGTGAATTCTTCACCATTTTGCTGAATCCTATTTGTGATCAGCCAGCAGTTTAACTATAGTCTAACTAGCCGTGACGGACAAAATACATTGAGACAACCGGCTAAGCACAATTACTTACGATGACTTGCGTGTTCACTTTATATGTGTATTCACTATAAAGAGTAAACAGCAAAGGCTGGACTTCCGTTAGCATCGTCGACATTCAGAGAGAATTTCACTTGAAGTTGGGCTATAAATAATTACTCCCTACCTGGAGGCTGCAAAAATTCAATGAACGATTGACATCTCATCTAGGATGAAATTATATATCGAACGGAGGAACCAATCTTCCAACAATCTCCCAGGTCTTGTCACGAAGTTCCGTTCGTATATCAACCATCCCAAACTTCTAAGCCGTCTACAATTCGGTAAAGTCGGGCAAGTGTTCAGGCAAGTGTGGTAGAGAAATTCGAAATTGTCCCCGGTTGAAATGTTTGCTAACTCGTTCAGATTTGATTCGATTTAATAAACGCGCATTCGGCGGCGTCACGACTGGGTGTACTCACCTAAATGAGATATCCTATCGCGTCTAATTTGGTTGACCTGATCCAATGATCATGTTACCACATAACTGTCATATCCTCAGGATTATATTCATAATTCTAATCTGTGGGTAAGCAGCTCAAACAATCATCATAATAAATGTCTCTCAGTCCGTTTGTCCTGGAAGCAGGCAATATGAATTCAACAGGTTAGTTAAAAGAAGGCAGCCTTTCTCTAATTCATGTCAACTTAAACGTTACAAGCATAAACCTGTGACCCAAGGATATTTTTTTTTTTTTGTAGTACTAGTGTCATTTTGATGAAAGAGTAGGTATTTACCCCATGAGAACAGGCGAAGGTATGGAAAACCTTGTAAAAATGTTGCATGTTATCAACTATCAGAGTCATGAAATTACTAAACTTTTGGCTTTGTGGTTGGCAATTACTGTTAGGCAAACAACATTTGAGAAATGTTGTTTGAGTAATGAAAGCAACTGAAGTCTGAAGAACTTGATATCACTGAAACGTGAATCCATATGAACGTTGGTATGTATTTGGTAGAGTCCGTTCGTTCATCATATTTGCAGTGTGTTCTGCTATAAACTACAGGTGTTTATCTAAACAAATACCGACCACAGCTGTATGAACATGCTCCTATATGTCTTCCCATTCAGTGTCTTGCTGTGAAGTTCATTTTAGTTAATCCCGGCAGTGACTCGCTGGTAAGGAATATCTGCCAATCATATCCGGTGAACGAACTGACACGTTAACGTTTTGGCCTAATTCACCAAGCAGTACTGAGTCCGATAAATGAGTTAGCGGAGATAACTATGATAATTTGTGTTGTGTTGTCACTCCGATTGTTCGCTATTTTCTGCCTGACTTAAGGCATCAATGTGATTCCCAGCAAACTCGAAACATTTTCAAAACGGTTGCTTGTGTTTATGTTGTGTAACAAAAATGTTACGGAAACCTTTCCATACCATTTCACAAATGTTCTGACGTAATATTTCAAGAACTGTGTTATTTGTAATTCAAAGTTGAGAGTAACAGCAGACCTGTGAAACAAAATTATAGTTATGATACTTACAACGTACTGACAACATTAACTGGATTGAACCCATTTTGGCGCAAATATGTTGCCACCAAAGCCGTTATGGTAAATTGTTCCGTAATATGTTTCGGAAACGGTTTCCTAACTGAAATCTTTGTAAAACGATTATGTGTTCGTAGGGATCCGGCTTTGGCTTCTTCCTCATAATGATTTGTCACTGATAACGGTCAAGTGCATTCCTTCTTGCATAGGTAAGGGGAATAATAATCCATCCGATCGATTTCCCTGTTTGGAGTAATCTGTTTGCGTGTTCGTCCCTGAAGTTATCCTTTTGTAAATGTGTACAAAGTAACATATCTTGTGAACCGTCATTCGGTCAATGGAAAGTAAACTTCCAAGAACGTTCCTGTCAGACAACGCCCCTTCCAAATTCGATGTAGCAGCAATACAACTATTGTTTTCGTAGTTTTCGCTAATCGTCTGTTCAGGGCAAAGAACCGACAGTAGACTTTCATAGACGAATTCTTCTCAAATATTCCCCAATATTTGTTCTCGTCTCTGAGGTACCAGTCATTCACCGTTTTATTGTTATAACAGTGAGTTTTATTCCTGTACGAGCTAGCCAGCCTGATACCTCAAGTCAAAGGTTTGCTCTTTCTTGTAGATATGTGGGATCAGATTAGCTCAGTGAGTAGAGCACTGGACTCGTGATCCAAGGATCGTGGGTTCGATTCACGCCGGGGCGTCCTTGGGCAAGATGCTTTATCTTCATTACCTCGTCTCACACAAGGCGTTGTTGGGAACCTGTGAGGGAATTGAGTACAACTATAGGCGCTGTATTAGCTGCTGCCACTTATAGTCTCCGGGATTGTTGGAGTGCGTACCAATCCCTATGATCGGGGTAATATCTGTAAAGCGCTCTAGACAAGTCAGTGACTTACTAGAGCGTTATATAAAGTGTGAGATGTTATTATTATTATGATGCCTCATGATAGCCGTCCCAGTCGTTTTCATTCCAATGTTTTGTAATCAGGCAGCACATGATCTTGACACGGGATGCATATCGCACTTCTGATGTGACACGGTTATTACCAGATGGTTTCCCCTCACCTTTTCACGGTACTAGTCACCCAATTTCGGTCGTTCGAAATATCTGAATCTTGCTGCATGTTGGGGATCTGCAAAAGAAGGCAACCAAATCCACGAATGCTGAAACTTGATGATTGTAGTTATTTACAGTTTTCTTCCCACCGGTTTGTTGAAGCTTACTCTTTTGTCTGTACCACTCCGTCTTTGGTTTTCCTATGCCTCATTCAATCCAGCTGCTTGATATGCATATCATTGTTTGTATGGAGACTTCTTCGATTTACACTCCTCTTTATATGCAGTTTTGCACTATTTGTTTTGCCACCATGAAGGAATTCTCACCTTGCTGAACATGTGTCTCGTTAGCATCCCCCATTAACTGACAGACTAATCGCTTATTGTAATTGATTTCGTATCGGCCTGATCGAGCCGATGTCGCGTCGTCAGAGTCTGACGAACGTTCCTACGATACAATACCTACCTGAATAAACAACAGGGATGACCGAGGCTATGATCGACCTGGTAGTTAGGCTTCTTGTGAGACAGTTAATATGTTACTATAAGGTGGCAATATGAAACAGTTTTGACTATGTGACTTGTTCTACCAGTCAATTCGTATGGAAGTCACGTTGGTATACTGAACGAACGTTTTGTCAATGTCATCGTTTTATAACCATAACATGATATCACAGTTGTCTGACCCTGATCTGTGATATTACTATACGTACTAAGACAATACTTCGAGGAACTATGAGAGGATCGTGCAGACGTGGAAGACAGAGAAAGAGATGGGAAGACAACATCAAGGAATGGACTGGCTTGACCTTTGTAGAATCCCAGAGCAGGATGGAGGAGAGGTCCAACTGTGGTAGCCTTGTTGCTAATGAAGTCCAACGACCACAGCAGCAGTCAGAGGATACTAGGTATAAGAGGCAACATAAACTGCAGTCAATAAGAGAAGAGATGAAAAAGGGGTTTGTCGAATAACTCTGCAAAGGAAGGAGCTCAACGTTGATTTAATGCGACGTAGAGACTTGCGTCACCCAAACTAATGTCCATTTGTGTAATTGGTTTTCGGAGCGTAGTCATTTCGGGGGGATCGTTGGTGAATCAATGTGGCCATTAGTGACAGTTTGTTCTCGTATAGATTTGGAGCAATAACGATCATCGAATATACATGATCATTGATAATGAATGCTGTCAGCCACGGGATACATAGTCTGTCTGATGAGCCTCGCCAGGCTAACGAGGATATTACATACTGTCTGAATCCTCATCTGCAGTAATCAAACAAATTACGGTCGTCCTTGTGTGGTAGTGTGTTCTGTTGATGGGCAAATATAGTTGAAAGTTGAAAAAATCAAACGGAAAGGAAATGGAACAATTATGATTCACTCCACATAGTCGTTAGAAAGTAATTTCCAGATAAGCACTTTCGCAGGGAATCTCATTCCTCGAAGCTCTTACATCATTTCTATTATGTCCCTCATCACAAATCGACAGGCTGCCGCACGCATTACTTCTTGGTAATGGCACATCACCTATCACCCTCCCTCAATTGTCTGTATCGTTGCGGTTAGAGCCTGGTATTTTGATCATAGTACTTCAAGATCTCTCGAAAAACTCTACATTCTGTACCAGTAGTATCCTGGGTGAATGGCCGACTATTAACCTGTTAGTTTTATTTCACACCATAGGCCCAAACGTTCGTCAAAGATACGCTGCGATATCTTTCGACGTGGAACCCTGTGCTGACTTAGAAGCCCTATTACTACCGCCTAATTTTATTTCTTAGGATTCGAATGGAGTAAATTGAAATTAGTGGATTCACGGTGGTGTTTTAAATTGTTCTCTCCCACCCATATTAATACGTTCTTGTGTCAGCCAGCCTGAACCCACGATGCTATGTCCCTACGTGACCTCACTAGAAGGTTTGTTTGCAGGGAAATTGCGAAGATGTAAACATTGAAACATATTATCACCACAGTTTTCTATGTAACAGATTTCACTGTCACATAGAGTCTACGGAATGACCGTAAGTAGGTAATCGAGGTTAATTGAATTCGAAGTAGAGACTGGCGTCAATCAACTCAGACTGAATGCATTCCATTAGTTTCTGGAGCTTCTCTTCAGGCAGAACGTTGGTGAATTGGCGAGTCATTATTGACAGTTTTGCCCTCGTACCTGAATGTAAATAACGACAGTCACTAACGGTCAACCGGAGAATAGTCCATACAGTCTTCTGTTTACCCATGATACCCTATCATGCTTCGTCTACGTGTTTAAAGGTAGAGAAGACCGAATGACTGAGGAAATGCTGCTATCTTTGATAGGGCCAACGAAAACCATAATTAATAGGAGCATTGTTGATCAAAACCATTATTCTACACGTTCAGGCAAGGAACAGGTAGCGCTGTAGTATGGGTGGGGAGTTTTAACCTGCTCGAGGTTGATTGTCATAATCGAATATGAAGGAGAGATTGGCGTCGAACAATTCAAACTAAACTCATTCCATGAGGAAGCTTCTCTGGAGCTTCTCTTCAGGCAGAAAGTCATAATTGACACATTTCATTGTACCTGGATGTGAATGATGGCGGTCCATGACGGTCCACGGAGTCTGACCAGCCATGATACTCTAGCATGTTTGATCTGCTTGAAGGGGGCTCACAGGAACCATAACTGATAAAAGCATCGCTGATCAGAATAGTTATTATACCCATTTAGGCAGAACACTGCATTGCTGGGGTATTAGCCTACTCTGTATCCCAGTACGTATTAATTAAACAAGCCATTATCAACCAATTCCATTTCAACCCGTAGCAATTGCTAATTATAATGTTTATTACCATTCCTATTCATGTCTCGTACGATCAACCCAAGTCAATAATTGTCAGAGTGGCAAACTGAGTCTCCAATTTCACCCTCACGCTCACCGGATGATCTGGTTGAGAAACGGTACTCGTTGTTGAAGCAAATTAACAGTAAACTGCAGACCTTTCCTGCAACAAATATCCTGGATCACAATGTGATGAACTATTGCATTTTTTATGTGATGGCAGCTGTTTATTCGACACTCAACCCGTCACTCTCCAGTCTTCGCTGTCAGGGCCAAATGATTTAATTACAGCACAACCTCCACAAGAATATTCATTCTGTCGAAACAGTATACTACGGGTGAACGACCGAATATATAACTGATTGACAGTGTCTCGTGTCTTCAGAGCCTATAGCTAGAGTGGGTCGCAAATGAAATGCGAGAGATTATTTTACTTATGATAGTTGTTGAGCATGAGTTCACAAGAACTCGTCCTTTCCTCATATTACTGACATACTATCGGAATCAAATAAAACGTATCGACTTTTGTCCTTGGTACAGAAGATTACATCAAAATTATTCGTATGTACTTTGCTAATCTAGTATAAGGGGTAACAATGTAAGAGGGCATTGACACTGCCTACAACAAATCGCTGTTTTTGCGTCTATTTTTATGATATGTATACATTAGTATACATTTGTATATATATAATTGTAGTATATATTTGTCTCATATATTTGTCGGTGTGTGTTCTATGTGATTGTAGTCAATTTTCACTGAAGTGCATGTGCATACTAAATGTATGAAATGTCACACAGGAAAGAAGAGGAGTTACAGCCGCTTAGTCTTTCTTTCATTAAATTTCGTTATGATGGCTAATCCATGCTAGAGATCACATATGTCATGTTAAATATACGTCGGCAACATTCCGGTCTCGACTACAGCACTGGATTCAGGAGCGATGCAACCTGTAACCTGTGTCACACAGGAAAGTAAGTGAGTTACAGTCGCTTAGTCTTCTTGTTATTTCATTTTGTCGTGATGGCTTGTCCATACAAGAGATCACATATGCTGTTTTACGTATACGTCGTCAACTCTCTTGTCTTTCACTGATACCTCATATTTGACTCCATGTCATGCTCGATCAGTGGGATCCAGACCTACTCTGGTCGCCTTTTCGGTCTTCTCTGATTGTTCTTTCATATATGCTCCTTGGATCGTCAGGTAGTCAGCTGATGGTGAGCTAAATCACCATCGACATGTAACACACGATTAGGCTTTGCTCCACTTGTGAGTGCTGAATTTTTAAATAACATGTCATTCACCTCGCTGATTAGAAGAAATTGATTTCGTTCAACGTTATTACTCACAAACGGAAATATGAGTACACATTGGAAATACAATTGGACTGATCTTAACGTCGGGTTGATTATGCTGCGGAGCGTGAGCGAGCAGTTTTACACTACCCCACTGAAGTTACACTTCAGAAAGAGTTAACTCATTCCGCATCACAGGAATTCCCTCTACCAAGTCAATTGGTAGTCGCGTGTTGTACTTGAGTGGAAGTATCGAGTGAAACCTCGGGAGGTATAGGGCATTTTACAGATATAACGAAATTTTGGAATGAATTTTTACCAGATATGTAGGGCGAAGTCAGGCAGGGGGGCGGAACATAATGGAAAAAAAATTACACGTATGTCTGTAATGATTCCAAAATACAATCATTTATATACGTAAGCTGAGTACAATAGGAGATGAGTTAGCTGCTGCCACGTACTTTCCGGGATAGTCGAAGATTGTATACCTACCTAGAATCAGGGTGATATCTGTAAAGCGTTTCGAGCATGTCACAGACGAGAAAGCGCTACATAAGGAACGCCATATCAGTATCATTATCGTACATGAAATGTTGACTATAGACAAATGTATTAGCGGAAATTGTTTTGTCAATGTATGAGGTGGCAATAAAATTCCACCAGGATTCCACCTCTCAACTGCATACAGTATACATCAAGTATAGTTCGTTCCACCATTATCCCGGCGTTGCAGCTGCATGGAATACATACGGCAAGACGACCCATCGTGCATGAAAGCATTGCGCATCTCTTGATAAGAGGCAGGAAAAAAATTGCTGGTGAAAATCATGTCATGGGTTTTTTTTCGTTATAATACGTCTTACCTAAATATCTGTTTTTAGAATGCAAACCATTCTTTATCCACAAATCAGCAAAACATAAAATAGTCATAAGTTGGGTGATACTGTCATGAATATGATTAGCTGATAAGGCACCTCCGTGGAAACGTCTCACTAACTCCAGTTCTGAGATGGCCTGAATATTACGGAGCTTATACGGAGCGTGTAACAGTACTTAATTATGTGTACGTACCTCATCCAAGGCCTACTGACATACTATGCATCATTTATCAAACAACGACTTGGCGACTAGTGTTGACACGGTGGATAGGGATAATCGATCGTGGAGAATATGATGGAAATACTCACTCTTCTCGGGTGAGCTCGATTGAATGCAAATCAAACAGTGATCTGTTTATATGATATCCCCCACATCAAAGGTTAAGGGATCCCTTGGACACTTTATTACACACTAGTCAAACCTTTGTATAAGGATGTCCAATATCACTCAGCGACACATTATAAATATCGTATAAGCCCCCAACGTATTCATCCGTCGATTTAGAAGAAATCAAGAGAAACTTAACTGGAAGAGATTGTGTCTAGTTATTATACTTGGGAACATGCGACGTTTTATCGACAACGCTGTAAATGTCTTTGCGTCCTGGTCTTCAAACCTCTGTGACGCAATATCTCCCATTCCTTGTCCAAGGTCTATTATGGGGAGAACCTCAGAACAATAATTTTAATTATTGGTCTAAATGTGAAATGATAAACTCTAATAACTTTGTACATATTGTAGAATGAAAGAAAAACGTTAACTAATTAAAATGTTCAAATTTGTATAATTAGCGAGCTAATTTGCATATTCAATGAGGTTATATTGAGGAAGAAGACAATTCGGCCAAGGATTGTCCTACAACATCGTGTAACATATCAAAAGGAAGCTCTTAGTGTGATCCAGGGAGTGATATAAACATATTTTCTATATCATGTTCGGACAACTGAACATTTTCAAACAAAGATGAACATTTCGAAAAATCGAGTAAAATATGCCAACAAATCCCTCATTTAGAGGCAAATTTCTAGAAATTGATCAAATTTAGTAATTCTTACATGATATTGAAAATCTGTTCTCATCACTTGGAACATTTTGAATATGTTATGCTCTTCTGTCATTCTACAATGTGAACAATACTACTCTAGTTAATTATTCTACATGTGTGCCATTACATGTTATAGGTTGTTCCGAGGGTGGAGCAGGGTAGAGCTTACCATGTTTATGCTTCTAAGAGAGCACTTAAAGGTCGTCGATTATATCCCATCGTATTTGACTCCATGCCATGGCCATGATCAAATGGTCAATCAGTGGGATTAGGGCTGTCATCCTTGGTCACCGCCTCGATCTCCTCTGATTGGTCAGTTGTTCTTACTTTAACGCTCCTCATCTCAAACGGTCAGATAGTCGGTTAATGGTAGGCCTAAATTACAATCGAATCATGAAACACAATTAAGCTTGACTTGTGAAGGTCGAATTTTGAAATAACCTGCCATTTCCCCTGCCAACATAGAAAATTTGACTCCGTTCAACCGTATTACGGACATGATCATGTGTACGTATACCTCATCCTAGGCCAAATTACATACTATGCATCATTCATCAAACGACGACCGGGTGACTCGTGTTGACACGGTAGATAGGGATAATCGCACATATATCGATGTTAGATCGACTGGATACAGTGAATGATGGTGTAATTAATCACTCGCCTCGAATAGGCTTTGTTGAATGCGAATCGGACTGTGATCTGTTTATATTATATCAACTGCATCAAATGGTAAATGATCTCTTGAACAATGTTTACACAATAAACTTCTCACATGATGATGTCCAGTATCGCTCAGCGACACAATGTAAGCGTCGTCCGATCTCCCAATGCATTCATCTGTTGATCTAACTGAAATATTGTGTCTAGTTG